>JAOPJL010000089.1:12280359-12299947 GCA_027123545.1 Trisopterus esmarkii | reverse complement strand
CACACACACACACACACACACACACACACACACACACACACACACACACACACACACACACACACACACTGCTAACACACCCGAATAGCATCTTCAGCTGGTAACCAAGTTTGACATAAGGCATTCAACACACATATTGATGTCGTTTAATGGGATCCAATTTGCCTTTGATCCTTAATCGAAAGTATGGATGTAATAATAACCTCTTATTACGAATAGGTTTCCTATTCATATGTTGACACTGCGTTTGACTCACGCTTGCCTATTAACTGTCTGGTGTCATCTTTTAGACATTTAGTGCCAAGCTTCTTTACGAACGTTTCAACCATGTCGGGGCCGACCATGGATATACTGGCAAAGGTGCTTGAGCAGTCAGCCAAGTTGATGGAGGAGAAGGTGGATGAGCAGTTGAACAAGCTGGACCGTATGGATGACGACGAGCTGGATAAGCTGAAGGAAAGGAGACTGGAGGCACTCAAAAAAGCCCAGAAACAGAAGCAGGTAATCGGGAACACATTTTGAATTCACTCCTCAAACCACAGATTAAACTTGAATCCTACGCCCAATGGTTTTACGTTTAAGTTGAAATGGTTTTCTGTTGTTTCATTGTTAAAGGACTGGCTGTCCAAAGGCCATGGGGAGTACAGAGACATACCCAGCGAGAAAGACTTTTTTGGGGAGGTGAAGGAGAGCAAGAATGTGGTCTGCCATTTCTACAGAGACTCCACCTTCAGGTAATTACAAATAATAATAATAAATTAATTAATTAATTAATAATAAAAAATAAAAAGCTTTTTGAAGAAGTTATATTTAACTTGAATGAAATTACTTTTTAAAATGAGTATGCAGACATTTCTTATTATATAATAATGCATTAGTTAATGCTGAATTTATGTTTGTTTTACCCATTTTCTATCACAGAACACAGAGATATAAAATGTATACTTTTCTCTCAGAGAACAGTAGCCATTATTTAATTCTCATCCCTTTTTATGCAGATGTAAAATTGTCGACAAGCACCTTGCAATCTTGGCCAAAAAGCATGTGGAAACCAAATTCATCAAGCTGAATGTGGAGAAGGCCCCCTTCTTGTCTGACAGGCTGCATATCAAGGTGATTCCCACCATGGCACTGCTGATAGACGGGATCACCAAGGACTTCATTGTTGGCTTCGGTGATCTGGGAAACACGGATGAGTTCTCCACAGAGATGCTGGAGTGGAGACTTGGGTGCACAGATGTTATTAATTACAGGTAAATAAAGGTTATTTACCTGTGTATTTTTGCTTGTAAAAACGGTATCAGATATGCGTGTGTGTGTGTGTGTGTGTACCTTTTAAATAAATGTATTTATTTCCCCCTTGTATCTTAGTGGTAATCGTATGGAGCCTCCTTCACTGACAAAGAGACCAGGAACAAAGTTCACAAAGGTGGAGAAGAAGACCATAAGAGGGAAAGGTTATGACTCTGACTCTGATTCTGAAGATGACTGAACACCACCTTTTATACGAGTGTCCCTCTTTCCTCCAATACCGCTCTCTCCCTCTCAGGGTGACCTCATCATCATTAAGACAGCCTTTCTATTTTATGACTTTTGTTACTCCCTCGATTGATCGTTTACATCTTTCCTTTCCTTAAACATGAGCATTTATTTAACCTCTTTTTGGTTTGCATCTTTTTTATTGCATTCATCTTTCAAATCGTTGTAGAAGCCAACCAAATTCTAGAGAATATGTTATCAAGAACCTTACGATATTCTCCTTATTGGAATCCTACCATTTTATTGATCAAAATATTTGGATTTGGTTATCCGTGCATGCAGTTAAAGATGCAGGAGTATGGCTTATTAAGTGCAAATTACATTTGAGGTAATATTTAAATGGTCGTGTACCTAAATGTCTTTTATAATTTGGACCCCTATTTGAACAAAGAATTACTGGGTGACGGTGAGAAACCGAACCCAGTCAGTGCCAATGTTGGACCCAACAAAACTTTAATGTGAAAAAAAAGGACATGGGTTCCATTGCATGTCTGAGAAAGCTTATTCATGTTAGGAGTTGATAATTATCCATCTGCTTAATAAAAGACTAATACTTGATTGGGAAGTGTTCTTGTTAATTCCTCTTCATTACTTCTGCGGCTATGAAATATTTGCTCCCCCCCCCCAGGTAAAACAGAAACTGAACAGATTCAACATTTTATTTTTGTTAAAGAAAATGCATTGCCCCTTGATGGGAGTGGATTCTCATGGGCATAATATATATATATAAACATAACACGTCTTCAATGTGAGCGTGTGATGAGCACAGCTAAGCTTCAATAGCCTTGGGCTCTATTGGCTTGAGGAGACGTCGCACAATCAACTCTCCTTTGCTGTTGATGTATGAGTCGGCCAGGTCTTCTTCAGCAGGGAGTCCGTATGGCGTCTTCAGTGGCTTTATGCTGCAGCAAACAAAAGTTGGCCGGAAAGGAGAAAGTTAGCAAAGTTATGCAGGGACATTTAGCTCCAGGAATCCAATTAGACCATGAATTGAAGATGCTCAGTTATGATACATTAACCATTCAAAATGCATTTGTATTTCGAGGACTTTAAGTGGAGACCTTTACTTTAAAATAGTAAATGCTAATGGTACCAACTGAGAACATAGTATTGATTTTTTTTTTTTTTCTTGCAGCTTCCTACTAGTACAGCAATCTTACCTCACAAGATGCTTGACGTACTTCAACAGGCTATTGACTGCAGGTGTGTTTTTGTGAATGACAGGGATTCGTCCCTGTATGTAAGCAAGACAAAAAGGAGCATTGCAAATTAAAGGGTTAGGATGGAAATGAAGGCGTAGTAAAATGTCACAGCATAATCAAGAGTGAGGTTCACCCACAGAGATATCAGCAACATGCATTTTCTGTCAATAATATAAACTATTGCAGCCTGAATTTGTGACGAGCTCAATTATGTACAAATGTAACGTGTAACTACGCTATTTTAGTTAAACAGCGTGGTCTACCGATATAAAGCCTTGCAAACACATTAAGAGTTCCATCACTCCGTTCTGGACTGTTAGGCTGTCATGAGAACTTCTGACAGGGAATTAAATGGCGTGAATCAAAGTTTTTCTTCTTGACAATATCCTCAATGGAATTATCACAGGAACCAAAGATGGGGTCAAACAACCAAAACAACAGGATAGTACTGTTGCCTTGTTCAGTGCATTCTAGACTTGGTCTTTGCATTGGGGATGTCAAAATATCCCTGAAAAATATATATTTATGCTACCCTTATCCTGAAATGAGTTGAGACGACAATGGACTCTGCACTCACTGGCGGTAGAAGTGTAATATGTTTGGTGTTAAAATGTTGAACCTTATTAACTAAAAAATAAAACAAAAGAAAGAACACAATGAATGCAATGAAATGATCCACATTACCTTTTCAAGACCGAGGTCTTTAATCAGTTTCTTCTCCCAGTATGGTCGTCTCATTGTACTCTTCACACGTATCACTACGTGAAGTTTATGGGGTTGAGTTGGATCACCCCCATATTTCAAATGTTCTTTGGACCTCTCTTCAAATAGCTGAGGTTTCGAGAAAAAAAATGACGCAAAAATGACAAGACAATCAATGGCTGGAAGGAAATAAAGACACATTCTAGTTAGTCTTCATAGGACGGGTTGTCAACATACCGCACTAGGGATCCGTGATTTGGTAAATCGGGTCCGGATGGACATGAGTAAAGGAGTGTGAAGAGCCGCCGGGCCTTGTGTCCAGATCTGTGAGACACAAGAGAGAGAGAGAGAATGATACGAGCCACTGCGGTCATCACTCGTAAAAGAAAAGCGAACTCAACCCAACGATAACTTAATATAGTAATACTTATTTACCTTGACCGGCAAAGAGAGACAGCGGCCTATGAGTGACATTTTCCTCACAGAGGTGCTCTTCTGTTGGTTATAATGTAATAATGTTATAATGTTAGGATTAGACCAGCCTCAGCGAGCATGGAGCAGCCGCCAAGGTTAAACACAGCGACGATCCCAGCGCGCTACTGCAGACACACAATGTGTCAAGATATAATATTAACAACACATTCAGAAATATGACAAGGCCATAACCATTTCCCCGTCAGCAGGGATACTAATAAGATTACAAAAAAAAAAAGCTCAGCACAGCGTTTCTCGTGTATGTTATGGTGGGGACGTTTCTCGGTACCGGAAGTGCCAATGGGTTGCATTGAAAACGTTCCGGAAGGAACATACGTGCTTACCTTCTGGTGCCGCGGCGTGAGGTATCTGGTCATAAAGAATAACTGAACAAAAAGAGTGTTTAAAAAAAATAAATGTATGTTAAAATTGAACGCATTTATACTTTTTTTCATGTCAGGTTTTTATAAATATCGTTGTCTATCTAAAAGTATATTTCTGCAGGGGATCCCCACCAGGTAATATTTTTGTGTGACTCCTGCCCACTAAGGAAGTAGCAGCGTCAACTAGAAAATACAGTGACGGGTGATACAGGGAGATGTAGATTGTGTTTTAGAAAAATCGAAACCTATTTTTTCTGGGATATGAATGTGCGTTTTTATAGAACTCGGTTAAGGCACTTTGTTTGATCATGACACAAAATCACGTCACTGGGATGGAGGCGTCTGCTGTCTCTGTGCTCAAGCGTGCCGTGGAGCTGGACCAGGGCGCTCGTTTTCAAGAGTCCCTGGTCTGTTATCAGGCGGGCATCCAGCTGCTTATGGACGTCCTGAAAGGTAGACCTCCCCCTCTCTCTCTCTCTCTCTCTCTCTCTCTCTCTCTCTCTCTCTCTCTCTCTCTCTCTCTCTCTCTCTCTCNNNNTCTCTCTCTCTCTCTCTCTCTCTCTCTCTCTCTCTCTCTCTCTCTCTCTCTCTCTCTCTCTCTCTCTCTCTATCCCCATCCTCTAATTGTCTATCGCACCCTTTCTCTGTCTATGCAGATGTCTCTTTCTCCCCCTCTTAATCAGATTCATATTCTTCCAATAGCCGTCAAAGATGACCCAAAGAAGGTGCACTACAGGGGGAAAATCAAGGGCTACATGGAAAGAGCGGAGCAGATAAAGGTTCACGTGAACCAACTTAAAGAGGGTACCAGCGTATATCTTCATCATTCAGCCATGTCATTTAAACGTACACTTGTATTTCCTCTTCCTGAGGAATATATCACTTTGTACTATCAAACTAATCTTCCCAAATTGCCACCCTCGATCAGATGGTAAATACCACGAGCAGATCAAAATATCTGAGGATGCCACAGGTTACAGCTATGGGATGTTATTCAAGCCCTACATAAGCAGTGCTCTCTCAGAGGTGTGGGTGGAAGATCCCTACATCCGGCACATCCATCAGGTACCGCCTACTTTCAGCTCTCCAAGATACACTATAGAACTCCTTGTCACATGTTGTAAAAATGGTCATCACTTCTTTCTTATTAGTTGTACAACTTCCTCCGCTTCTGTGAGATGTTGCTGAAAGCCGACTGCCAAGTGAAAACGATCCACCTGCTTACGTCCCAGGATGAAGTAGGCAATGACTCTTATTTATCACTGTCATCTACTCTATTTAGGCACTGCAGTTTACAGACATAAAGAACACTGGCACTCATACATACATACATACATACATACATACATACATACATACATACATACAGTACATACAGTACATACATACATACATACATACATAGACGACCACCCTCAAGTGGTTCTGTCTGTGCGGTCTTGCAGGTGGACACTAGCCAGCAGACCACTGCCCTGGCTGAGGTAAAGCAGAGTCTTCAGGCTCAAGGAGTGTCCCTGGTCCTTCACTACTCCTCCACCATCCATGACAGAGAGATCAGGTGTGGTCAACGTTCAAGCAACACAAAGTCACAAATAAGCTGTACATGAGTATTTAATGCCAAGTGCAGCTTTATGTGTCAGCAATGGTATTGTGGAAGTGAATGTAATATATATGAAGTTGCAGCCTGCTGATTATTAGTTCAATTTCCTTGAAAGGTTTGACAACGGGTGGATCATCAAGATAGGAAGAGGACTTGACTACTTTAAGAAATCTAAGGTAAGACAGCGTCCATTATGTTGCACTCTCTTTTTATTTTTTTTCTAACCCTTCTTTTGAAGAACTATTAATGCAATTATACGAGCCATATTTAGTCAATGTCTAGTTTGCAGCAGGGTTAAGATTGCATGTGAGCATGGGCCCACAAGGCTTCCATAGAGTTGTGACGTCAAAAGTAGTGACATCGAGCACGGGGAAACAGCTAGAAGCAGTAAAAGTAGGTAAAAAGTCAAACTACATCAAGAGACTAGTCATCTTTGGAGTCAGTCATTGCTTCTATAGTGCCACCCCAAGTGATGTGAATACAATTTCAAAGACAACGCTACAGCAATTATTATTATTATTATTATTATTATTATTATTATTATAGAGTTCTAAAAAGTGTTCATTGTGTTCTGCAGGGCCGCTTTTCCATCGGATATTGTGACTATGACCTCAGGCAGTGCCATGAGACCACAGTGGACATTTTCCACACTAAACACACAAAGAAACTAGGAGACGTTATGTGAAGAGATGTTCTAGAAAACAATCGATACTGACTGAAGAGTTGCTCTCTTACCTTCTTTGTCCTTCTTTGGTGCCGTGACAGAATTCAAGTGTCTTTTATAACCTCTGTAAAGCACAAAGGTGGGAATACTTTTAAATGTTGGTTTTGGTCACTGTCATGTTAGCCTGGTACTTATTTTATATTTTAACAGACTGCTTTCAGATTTAGTTTGCTTTCAGATTATATTCAACTGATTTGGGAGCATGTTATTCAGCCTTTTTATTTTTATTTAAAAACATTGCAATATTTGTATATTTTGTATGGAATAATCGTGGGTTTATGTAATATCTTATGTATCCAATGGCCAACCCTACTAGGAAGCGATGGCGCCATCTTGTGGAAATATGTAACCTTAATTTTTCAATAAAAATATAACCATTTTCTAAGATTTATTTTTAAAATACAGTCCAACCGCCCTTGTTTCATTAAAAATGTTGTGATCATTTTAATTTTTTTGTTCAAAATACATTTTAGACTAATCGTGTAGGTGGATTCTCACATCACAGCAGGAAAATAGCTGCTGGCAAATATATGTAGTGTATCATTGACATTGTGTACTTTGAATTCAAATGAATACTAACCATCTCCTCAGTGAATCCAAAGAGCAGTGATCGGATTATCTTCTGCTTTAATCTCATTCCTCAGCTGTCCTTGCAAAGAAAAAATATATAATCCATCCATCTACCTATGATCATCGCTCACATATGATAACCATCATCATCAGTTTTGACCCAGAAAAAAAATATATATATACCAGCGTCTATGTTTCTCTATGGTATGTTATGGAATGACTATAGTTAGGTATTATTGTTAGGTAAAAAGTTACTAATAAACGTCTATGGAGTGGGCCTCCGGGCGTACAAGAGACACACACACACACACACCTCACATTTCCAGTAATACCAGTAGCGTGAAAGGTAGTCAATCACAATATTGGTGGTTCGTTCACCTGCAATGGCCAACGCCATATATAGAATGTCCAGGTGCGTTCCCTCCTGCACGGCATGTTTGATTTCCTTTTGATGTGGCTATTTGTCTCTCGGCCAGCGCATTCAAACCAATGGACAGACGCAGCCTCCATTGTGGCACCTGTATGACTCTTTGGGGTTTGTCCGACAGCCTTTAGAGCAAGTGTAAACAATTCCATCAGCAGTAATGGCTGTCCTCTTTCCAACCAGGTTTTATTTTTTTCCTTTACTCTCATTTCTGGGACTAAAATCAGGTTAGCGTTTCATAAGGAGCTTAGCGCAGAGGGCCACAGTGTGCCACTAATGTAATAGACTATCTCTCCCTCTCCCTCTCTCGCTCTCTCTCTCTCTCTCTCTCTCTCTCTCTCTCTCTCACTCTCCCACTCTGTCCCTCTCCCTTTCTCTGTTGCCGTCTCATTCTATCCTGTCCTCTTTTCTCTTTGTGTGCCGGCTCACTCTTTCATGGAGTGACCTTGCCTCCCATTCTCTCTCTCTCTCTCTCTCTCTCTCTCTCTCTCTCTGTTTTCTTTTTTCTTTCACCCTCCTTACCCTCCTAGTTTCTGGTTTCCTCTCCACCTCCCTCTGTGTACAGATGTGGACGGCAGAGGCAGGAGTTCTCAGAGAGGACGGGAGCTCTCTACCAGCAGAACAGTATTAATAAGGAGGAGAAAAGACCCAGAGAGCGACGAATGGACGTTTGGTAAGTCAAAGATCACCCTCTGTTAGATGATGATGTATGCTTTACAAATGTATGGCTATATTACAGTAGAGAAGAGAGGTACAATGTTGGTTTTGTTGAGTCCACTCCTGTCGTCAGTGTTCTGGGCTTCTGCGGTCCATGGGTTTGTGATTAAACTGTTGTTGTGGATTATGGGCTGTGAAATCTTGCAAGGATCACTCGGCAATGTCAATAATCCAGGGGATAATCTCCTGTTTCTGTTGGTGCTATGGTTTGGGTCATAGTACATGTGACCCCCCTCAAGTCTTTATAAAGCAGCTTTATTATTTCAAGCCCTGAATATTGCAGGGTTTTAAATGATGATGGTGGTACTGTACATTTTGTGAAGAAGAACTTCAGAAAACCCAGGTCTTACATTGAGTTGAGATAATGTTTCTTAGTGTTTTGTGACATGCTGGAGTGTATGCAAGCCAACCAGGGTGTTCATTAGCTAACAGGCTGGTGAAAGCTAAAGGTGTGGTGTGGACTTTGCATGTTTGTCCACGGCCTGCCGCATCTTGTTCTATCAAGCATGCATGTCAGATGCTGTTGACATCAAAAAGTATGTATAGTGTATATTATTTTTTACTACATTCATAACTTCTATACACTGTAAAAGTTATTAAGTACAACTTATAAAGTATAAACATATCACTAGGATCAGTATATTTTTTCTTTATACACATTTATATGAATGTACAATGAACTGTGCACTAGCTAATGGTTCTTCTTCTTGTGCTGTATACTCAGTATAACTGAAGTAACTCAGAGAGTTCACAGTACAAGGAACATTCTCACCACACCTTCTTGCTTGGGAAAAGACTCAGTTTGTTCATCGTCAATAAACCTTTGAACTTCGGTGGGGCGTCCGATGCTGATAAGTGCTCAAGGCGCTCATATGCAGAGACAATTCACCGGATTACTCACGTCCACCGCCCAGAAAGCCTCTGACCTCTCTGCAGACAATAAGATCCATAAACGTTATTGATTCTCGTTGTTGTTGTCCCAATCGGCTTTCTTTGTTTTTCATTTCTTGACCAGAGCAATGGCGTCTTTCACAGGAGAATACAGCCTTGAAGATATTCCAGGTGGGAGTCACTGGCAATGTGCTACAGCGAAAAAAATATATATATGTGTGTGTGCGTGTGCGTGTGCGTGTGTGTGTGTGTGTGTGTGTGTGCGCGCGCACCTGAGCGTCTGTGTGCATGAGCGTGTATTTATGTGTCTAAATGTGGGTCACATTGTCTTGTCTGTGCTAGAGAGGAAGAAGTCTAAGCTGAAGATTCTGAAATCTCGACTGTTCAAGAAATCCAAAAAGGGAGATGAAGGCCAGGCCAAACTCAGCCAGTCTACCAGTGACATCACCGCTGGGAAAGGACTCGATTCAGAGGAAGATTTGACGTGAGTTTGTGCAGTGCATGAAGTCACATGACCTAAAAAAAAAACATTGTTAAAGTGTTCTTCTTACCAGCTAAGATATACAAATGGAAACTATGCTTTGGGTGCCCTCCTTTATGTGCTAGCAACCATGCTTTTACAATGCACTGCCACCATGCAATGTGTGTTAACTGGGAGGATAGAAGTCATTTTGGTGGAAATAACAATGATATACATTCGTTACATCTTTGACATCCAAGACGTATATATAATAGTATATATAATACTCAACGTATTACAAATAAGCATTGAAGCATTCATAAATAAGGCAGATACTATTTGTTTCCTTTAAAAATTAACTCTTACTGTTGAAAAATTAAGTACAATCTTCAGGATTGCTGCATTAAACCTCTAAAGTCCAATCGATCGATCAATGATCCCCTCTTCCTCCCATCAGTACATGTACAATTGTATGTAAGACCGTATTGCATATTACATGCATATTGTATATAAGACCATAACTTATGCGCCTGTCTGTATTTGCCACTTGTATTGTCTATTCTGCCCAATTAATAGCATGCAGCCTTGCTTTGTGTCTACATTGTATAAGTCTACCTGAGAGAGTGAACAGCTACCGAGTCAAATTTCATGTGTGTGAACATACTTAGGCCATTAAAGCTGATTCTGATTCTGATTGCACGGTCCTCCACTGCTCAGGTGCTCCGAGGTCACACTAGGGTCAAGAGCATTGTCCCACGAGAGCATCTTTGTGGCGGACGAGGTCTCGGTCGACCCAGAACCCTCCAGGGTGCTGTCCCACGAGAATGTCCACACCAAGATCAAAGCCCTTCAGGTATCACTCTTGTCTCGGGAGCTGTGGAGGTAGTGGGGGACAATTCCCTGACGACTGTGGCTCTGCTGTGAAATGACATCCGTCTCTGTTCAAAATGTCACAGGAGAAGCTTCAGCAGCAGAAGTTGCACCTGGGGCCCCCATCCATGGGTCTGTCTCTAAAGCGTCCGGACCATCTTGCCAGGGCTTCTGCATCACAGGAAGCTCTCAATAAGGTACATAACGCAGGCCAAGTTATTATCCTGTTAGATTATAATGAGGTTATATCACATACTCAATAACGGCTCTTCCCATGATACGTGTATGTGAGCACTGGGAACCATGTCTGGTCTGGTGTGTGCTTCAAATGTAATTATATTAAAACAATGATGTTGTATGTTTTGTTTTGGTTTTTTTTCTCAGGAAATATTGCAGCCCTCCTCTAAACCTCTGTCACCTGGCCACAATAAGTCACCGACCAGATTCATGGCTCCCATGCCATCACCTTCTGCAACTCCTGCTGCTCTGCTGACCTCACCCACTACTACTGCATGCCTTGCTTCAGACTTCAGCAGCCCAGCCAAGGTGGTTTCCTGTCTGGATACATCTGCTGCACGCCACCGCATGTCCATCAAGCCAAGGAACCAGAGGGCCAGCACAAAACGACAGAAAGTGAGTCTGTTTTTTCTTTTGGCCCACACAAGTGAAGTTAAGAATGACTGTAGAGATACACGGGGTCTGCTTTCATTTGCATTTCTTCCTTTTTTTCTCCCTCTTTAATTCTTTAGACTTATGCCAGTCCGCTCTCAAAGCTGCCAAAGGACATGGCTCATCCAGCATTCGAAGAGGAAACTAGTTGTCCTGCTGACGAGGAGTCCTCAACACACTCGATTCAGATCCCGCATTCAGAACCAGAGGAAGTCAACCTCTCACTTACACCTCAGGGTCTCCTTTTAAAGTCACCGGAGGCTGAGTCCAATAAACAAGAGGCACAAGCAGCATCACCACCAGACAGATCTGATACCACCCCTCGGCTTCTAGGAGCTAAATCTCTCAAGCCCATTGATCAAAAGTATTGGCAACAGCCTGCTTCATCGTGTGTAACGACCGAAGGCAGCAAAATAGACCATCTTGCAGACCTAGGAATACAGGCTGTATTCCATACCATAAGCAATGACTTTAACTCAACAGGGCTGAAGGGTAAAAATCTTGAGAGTGAGCACAGCTCCCAAGAAGTGTCTACGACGTCCCTCTCGCAAAGCTTTGGCTCAGTTGGGTCTTTCAGGTCTTCCTCTTTGAACCAACATGGTACGACTCAGCCAATGGCAGAGGTCACACAGAGACAAGGCCAAGGTTCAAGGCCTTTCAACTTGTCTTCTGTAAAAGGACAAGTCGGAGAAAGGCCTAGGTCAAGCAGCTTTGTGGGACATGGTGCAACCAGGTTCAAGGGCAGATCAGAAACAATGGTTAAGTCATTCACCTCGAATGTCGACCAGTCACAGGGACAAGGATTTCAGAAGAAAAGGGAGGAAGAGGAACATCTGGGAGATTTACAGCAACAAAGAGGTGCCGGAATAGCCAAGGATGGAGAAGCTAAAGACAAAGGTGAATTCAATCCCTTGGAAAGGAGGGTGACCTTCAAAAAAGGAAAATCAGCACAACTTCCAAAACAAGCAGCCATTATGACAGGAGCCTTAGCAGCAGTGGACGACAGCCAGGAGGGGGTCGAAGAATCTGTGGATGCAGAGGAGGTCCTCGAGGATCACGGGCCTACAGCCTTTGGCGTGAAGCTTCGTTCGACATCCCTGTCGCTGAGATACCGCACTGAAGGTTCCGCCTCCAGCGCTCAGCCAAACAGCACGGAGATGGCGACGTCTGCCCCGGTGCTAATACCCGGCCACGCTACCTCAGCCTCCTTGTGTTCTGGGGGAAAAGGTGACAAGAAAAACTTAGGGGATTCGGACACCGACCTTTCAAGCGTCCGTCGAAGAGGCACAAGGCCGTGGTCTTTCCAACATCCTGGTGAGTCTAGACTGTTAGGGAGATGATAGTGTTCACTGATTCAGGGAGGGTAGTAACACTATACAAGATGGGGTATCGATGAGAACACGCATGGGTTGAAACTTGTATTTCAGGATTGAATTCCAGTTGTACAGGTTGAAAGCACACTATCTGAAGGTGTGAATTGAGTCTGAAAGATAAACAAAAAATACAAGAATCTAATTCCCCATAAGGAGCCAAATCTACATACAAATAACATAAATGCATTACAACAACCAATACGAAAAACACATACTGGAAATGCAAAGCACCGAAAGGCACGCAACATTACATAGGAAACATGCCCACCACATGGTCTGTGTAGCCCTCCCATATCACAAAGGCAATACTGTGCAATGACGCCTACAACAGATATTTCCTTCACAAACGTTCATCACCGCAGTCGGACAACAGACAACAGTTTGGAATGCAAACATCACGTTAACATGTCTAGTGTCAGAACAAATTTGGCACTAATAAGCTTAAACTAAACTATGCTACGAGGAAACGGGTTACCAATACGTGTCTGCCAAACCAACGAGCGCATGTCGACTTACGTTTCGGCAATGACTCGGAACACCAGGAATTGCGCTGGAGCAGTACAAACGGTGGAATAACGGAGGAGATATTACTTGACTAACTTAACTTATAGTCAGAGCACGCAGAAACCGCACATCTGCTCGTCGCCTCAGTACTGGGGAAAGAGGAAGTCTGCCAGGAACACAGTTTTTTTACATAATGCACCGCGACACACAACTTAGCGGGAAAAGGTGACCTTACTGGGCGGGGCCTTTTCTACAGTGACCCTGTGAAAAGAACTATGTCGAAACCCGAAAAAAGCAACGGCTACTCTGCAATGCCTGGACCGAGCGGGGCTAGAGAAGCTGTAAGCGTCTGCACCTCGTCCATCAAGTTGCCCGGATTTTGGCAGCGCAACCCACGGCCGTGGTTTCAGCACATCGAAGCCCAGTTCCAGCTAAGAGGAATAACGCAGGACGTTACGAGGTACTTCCATGTAGTGGCGGCGTTGGATGCCTCGACGGCCAGAGCGATGGCACTGCTAGAGGCTCCACCGGCTGTCGGGAAGTACGACGCACTCAAAGCATTCCTGATGAAACTTTTTGAACTGTCGGAGCTGGAGAAAGCAGACCGCCTGCTGTCCCTCAACGGCCTAGGGGACAGCAAGCCGCCCGAGTTGATGGAGAGGATGCTGGCTGTGCTGGGCTCGGCTGATCCCGCATTCCTGTTTACTCACATTTTCCTGCGGCAGCTTCCAGCACCTGTGCGCACTGCGCTAGCCTCTCCCCCTTCTCCGCCTCCAAGGACTACCGCGAGCTGGCTGTCGAAGCAGACAGGATTTTCCTTGTCAACCGGCAGCAGTTTGTGCACGCACTGCTCTCTAACCATGGCGTTTCGACCCCGCCGCCCCCTTCGGAGGACACCTTCGGCACCGCAGCCGCGGTGACGGCCCGCCGCCAGCGTGACGGCGGGTTGTGTTATTACCATGCCAGGTTTGGAGCCAAGGCTAAGCAGTGTCGCAAGCCATGCAATTTCCAGGGCAGGGAAACGCCAGGGCCAGCACTCATTAGCAGCTATGGGTGCTGGCCGTGACTGCAGGCTGCTGTTTGTCTCCGACTCTCCGGCCGGCGTCTATTGGTCGACTCAGGCGCCCAGCGCAGCATCCTGCCAGCTTAGCCTGTGGACACCATGGCTGGCGGACACGGCCCACGGATGCACGCCGCCAATGCACGCCTATACGTACCTATGGCACCAGGTATGTGGAGGTGTGTTTTGGCGGGCGACGCTTCGGCTGGGACGTCGTTATGGCCGCTGTGTCTACACCGATCCTCAGCACGGACTTCCTCTGTGCCTTCAGATTGCTAGTGGATGTTACCAACTGCCGCCTGATCGATGCTGTGGCCTTTGCTACATACCCCTGCACGCTTGGAGGGGTTGGTGGGCTCTGCCTGTCACACACATTCACCACAGGGGATCCGTATCAGCGCTTACTGGCCGAGTTCCCTGTCCTCACTACACCCACGTTCTCATCGGCAGTGGCTAAGCACGGCGTGGAGCACCACATCACCACCGTCGGCCCTCCAGTCTACGCTCATGCTCGGCGCCTCGACTCCGCAAAGCTGGGGATTGCCAGGGGGGAGTTCACCACCATGGAACGCCTCGGCATCGTGCGCCGCTCGAAAAGCCCGTGGGCCTCCCCCTTGCACATGGTGACCAAGGCTGATGGCGGTTGGCGGCCCTGCGGCGATTTTCGTCGCCTGAACAACTCCACGACCGCAGACCGGTATCCTGTTCCGCATATACAGGACTTCTCTGCCCACCTGGCAGGGGCCACCATCTTTTCCAAGGTGGACCTGGTGCGAGGATACCACCAGGTACCGGTCCACCCGCCGGACATTCCCAAGACGGCGGTCATCACACCCTTCGGCCTGTTTGAATTCCTGAGGATGCCTTTTGGCCTTAAGGGGGCGGCGCAGACATTTCAGCGCCTGATGGACTCTGTGCTACGGGACCTGCCGTTCTTGTTTGTCTACCTGGATGACATTCTGGTGGCCAGTGCGGGTGCAGAGGAGCACCTGTCACACCTCCGGCTGCTGTTCGAGCGGCTCAGCGAGCACGGCCTCATCACCAACCCGGCCAAGTGTCAGTTCGGCCTGTCGTCCATAACCTTCCTCGGACACCACGTCACTCCACAGGGAGCGGTCCCCCTCCCCGCCAGGGTGGACGCCGTCGCCTGTTTCCGCAGTCCCTGCAGGAGTTCCTGGGCATGGTGAACTTTTATAACAGGTTCATCCCCCATGCGGCTCACCTCATGAGGCCGTTGTACGGGGCCCTGTGGGGAGAAGGGCCCAGGGATGACGTGGACTGGACCCCGGAGAGGGACGGAGCGTTTGATGCGGCCAAGGCTGCGCTGGCCACCGCAGCACTGCTGGCGCACCCGTCCCCCACTGCCCCGGTCGCCCTCACGACAGACGCATCAGACTATGCAGTGGGAGCGGTGTGTGAGCAGTGGGTGAGCGGGGCTTGGCAGCCCTTGGCCTTCTTCAGTAAGCAGCTTCGCGACAATGAGAAGAAGTACAGTGCCTTCGACAGGGAGCTCCTGGCTCTCTTCCTCGCCACCCGACACTTCAGGTTCCTGTTGGAGGGCCGCCGGTTCACCGCCTTTGTGGACCACAAGCCTCTGACATTCGCCATGGCCAAAACCACGGAACCGTGGTCTGGTCGTCAGCAGCGTCAGCTCTCTGCCATCTCCGAGTTCACCACGGACATCCAGCATGTGTCTGGCAAGGACAACTCCGTCGCCGACTGCCTTTCCCGGTCGGTCGTGGGGTCCGTACACTTGGGACTGGATTACGCTGCTATGGCCGCTGACCAGGCAGCAGACTCAGACATTCAGGCGTACCGAACGGCCCCCACTGGGCTGCGGCTGGAGGACGTGGTGTTTGATGAGGCCAAATCCACGCTAGTCTGCGACGTCTCCACGGGGCAACCGCGCCCCATGGTGCCTGCTGGTTGGCGGCGCCGGATTTTCGATACCATCCACGGCCTTTCCCACCCTGGTGTGAAGGCATCCACGAGGTTGGTTGGGGCCAAGTTTGTCTGGCCGGGCCTCAGAAGGGACGTCCGGACGTGGGCTGGCTCCTGCGTGGCGTGCCAGCGGGCCAAGATACAACGCCATATTAAGGCCCCTTTGGCACCATTTCTGGTGCCGGAGAGGCGTTTCGACCATGTCAACGTGGACCTGGTTGGCCCCCTGCCCCCCTCCCTCGGGTTCACTCACCTCCTCACCATGGTGGACAGAACCACCAGGTGGCCGGAAGCCGTGCCCCTGTCATCTACCACATCAGCAGAGGTGGCCCGGGCGTTCATCGCGTGCTGGGTGGCCCGCTTCGGCACGCCGGCTGACCTCACGTCTGACAGGGGCCCACAGTTCACGTCAGAGCTGTGGACTGCGGTGGCTGAGGGCCTGGGGGTAAAGCTCCACCGCACCACGGCGTACAACCCGCAGGGCAACGGCCTTTGTGAGAGGTTCCATCGCTCCATGAAGGCTGCTCTGCGGGCCAGCCTTACGGACAGCAACTGGGCCGACCGCCTCCCGTGGGTCATGCTTGGTCTTCGCTCTGCTCCCAAGGAGGACCTCCAGACCTCCTCCGCCGAGCTGGTGTATGGCCAGCCACTGCGAGTTCCAGGGGAGTTCCTCCCGGAGGCCGCATCCCCCTGGTCTGCCTACTCTCATCGGGCGGTGTCACGGGGCGTCGCCGAGGCCTTTGTCCCCATCCCAACATCTGGTCACTGCGTTCCACAGTCCTACGTGCCCAAGGACCTGCAGTTGGCCAAATACGTCTTCATCCGCCACGACAGCCACGGTCTCCATTACAGCCCCCATACGATGGACCCTTCCGCGTCCTGGAGGCGGGAGCTAAGAACTTTGTGGTGGACCTGGGGGGTAAACCAGAGCGGGTCACAGTGGACCGTCTCAAGCCTGCTCATCTGGACATTGACGAGCCGGTTCAGCTGGCCCTGCCCCCGCGGCGGGGACGCCCCCCGGCTGCAGCCTCCGGCCCTGCCCCAGCCCCGGCGCCGGCTGGCAAGCCGCCCAGGGCCCTTGACCCCCCTCCTGATAAACGCGTTAATTGTCTATGTCACTTGTTTATTGAATGACTTTTTCACTGATGCACTTTTGGTTATGGTGAATTCTGGGGGGGCCTGTGTAGTGACCTACAAGGGAGTTCAAGAGAGAGGGCGGGTGAAGGAATCAGGAAGTCTGTTGCCGGCACACATGGCCCTTGGCTGGATGTGTATGTTTTGTAGTCGTCTTTTTGGTGCAAAGTAAACAAACTCAACCTGCCTTCGTCTCCTGGTGTCATTGTTTACCGCACTTCCACAATATATTGTTTGGTAACATTTAAGTTTCAAATAATGTTCTAAAGATTCTGAATCAAGATTTTTGAAAGTGAGATTCTGTCAAGTTTAAATACAATAATCGATTAATTGAATGTGTTTCCTTAAAATATATTATTTGAGATTTCTGCTAGTGAATTGTATTGCTACATAGGCTACAACAAACAAGCTAGGCTGCTTTAGCTTTAATGCTCTTTGTTGTATTTTTTTGTGTTCTTTGGGGAATTGGATCATACTTTCTGTCAATAAAATACACGAAAATGGTTTTGCCTACACATTTTTTTATATACTTTGTTAGTTTGCATACTTTGTTTAGAGGTTAGGTTTATTATTAAAGGTTGTTAGGTTATACATTTTTTTATAATATGAAATTGAATAAAAAAAATACAGAAAGGAATAACAAAATGAGAAGCCATGTGATTCATATACATTTACAAAAACATTTATGAACGGTGTTTCTGATTTTAGGTTATTTAGATATTAGCCTTTCATTTATTCAGTATTTGATAATATCCTATGATATACAATATGAACACGATCATACTAAATGTAAATAGCTTTAACATCATGGAAACAGCTATAATCTCTCAGCAGATCAAATAATAGAATGTATAAATCCTCATTCAGTCCCCACAGCTAGCGTGTAGAACCAAGATGGCTGCCGGGTGAATAAGGCCTAGGACTGATCTGACCGGTTCGGAGACAGGCTGCCTGGGCGTCCTGATTGGCTGCCTGGGTCACATGGTGTGCTGAGGGTTGGCTGTGGAAAGCCCCGGTAGCTGCAGCCTGGTTTCACACCAGAGTCGAGGAGCACCACAACACCAACTGTACAAACTGCCACAACACCGGCCTCCATCTTGTCTCCT
This sequence comes from Trisopterus esmarkii, assembly GCA_027123545.1. Lineage (NCBI taxonomy): Eukaryota > Metazoa > Chordata > Actinopteri > Gadiformes > Gadidae > Trisopterus > Trisopterus esmarkii. The sequence goes on along the minus strand of JAOPJL010000089.1, from coordinate 12,281,604 downwards.
GACAAAAGAAGCGCCGAATGGCGGCAGTGGTCACTGCTCACGGCGTCTGATTAAAGACCATAAAAACATTGGTTTGGTCAAAGTTGATCAAGATTATTTTACAGTGCTGTGTTGTGATAATGAAGTGTATTGTAAATGTTAACAACAAACCTTTGACCCTGGCTCTAACTTTAAATTCGCTTTGTCATTAAAGTCAGATCTTGCTTTATTGTGTATTAAAGGTGAGATTATATTGTTGTTTACTGAAAGTCAGGTTGTTGTGTTGTGTTGTGTACTAAAGTGAGATCCTCATTGTGTTGTGTTCTGTACTAAAGTGAGATCATCGTTGTGTTGTACGTGTACTAAAGTAAGATCATCATTGTGTACTAAAGTGAGATCATCGTTGTGTTGTGTTGTGTACTAAAGGTAGATCATCTTCGTGTTGTGTTGTGTACTAAAGGTATATCATCATTGTGTTGTGTTCCCTAGGTGGATCAGGGTGTAGAGACAACATCATCACTAGCGTCATAACTCCTAAACTGCCGACACACAAAATGGCGTCCGGTGAAGTGTGAGCTGTAATGGTGGAGGGAGAGACAGAGCCTCACCGCCCACGGTGTCCATGGTTACGCACCAACGTCACTTCTTAGATCGTCCCAGTGTGTGTGTGTATGCGTGTGTGTGTGCGTGTGTGCGTGTTGTATTGACAAGCAGGAGAGTCTCTGAGTTTCCCTTTCACTTTGACTCATCTGGCAGAATCACAAAACAAAGACACACACACACATTCACGCAAACATACCCACAACTGCACACACAATCTCTCTCCCTCTCTCTCACACACACACACACACACCCACATACACACACACACACACACACACACACGCACACACACGCCCACACTCACACACACACACTCCACATCTGCGTTGTTTCCTGGTTAAAGAGGATCTAAAGTGTGTATTGTGGTAACCGGATCGAGGAGTGAGCGGGTTTGTCAAGGATTCAGTACGGCAATGGTGAGATAAGCCAACACTTGGCATTTATTCAATGATCACAGACAGCAAAATGGTGCGCTTGGATCTCCGTGAGCCTCAAACAACTATGAACCGTCTCTGTCTCTGTCTCTTCCTCGTTTCAGGTCGGTGGCCCCTTTTATAGGGGTTCCCGGCCTTCCTCCTCCCAGCCGCCAGGTGTCTCTTATTCCGCTGATTGCGGGGAAGGTCTGTGTGCTCACTGTCGCCAGCTGGTGGGTGGGGGTGGTAT
>JAOPJL010000089.1:12053126-12064848 GCA_027123545.1 Trisopterus esmarkii | reverse complement strand
ATATATGTATTACACCTGCATATGGGAGTTTTCAATTGAATAGTCTGTGACCATGTAATTGAATCATTTAGCTGTACGGCGTATGTGTGCTTTGATTATGTGTTGCATGTCAGTCGCTGTCTGTCTAGATGTGTACATTGCAACAGATGAGACATCCCCACTGCAGGCCTTGTGTTTTGCTGAGATTCGTATGATGATCCCCTGCTCGACTAAGCCGTCCTGCCTCCTCCCGTTTCTTCCCGTATGCTCATTTCTCTACCTCACGACGAAAATATGCCGATATTCAAATGTGACCAAAAAATGCCTTTGTAATGCCTACTATGTCGAATATGAAAATGCCTGATGTAGATATAGCCAATTTAAGAGAAGATAGGTTCAACTATGTTAAGCATCAGGCAGGTCTGGTTAGATAAGAGAGTCAAAAAAAAAGAAAAGAAAATCACTATCAAAAATATTCTTGAGTAGCTTACCTTGGCAGGCGAATTAAGGATGAAAGGGGACTGGCGCGGCTTTTCGCGTCATGTGTGCCAGAGCGGCCACTGCAGATGAATAGACATCCATGGCGAGTAGGGCTCTATGTAGATGGCGAAGCGCTCCGCTTGAATATGATGATACTTTCCCCGTTTCACTACGGCTTATCGATTGGCATCACGCGTGCCGCCTGCTGATGCTGACGCGCGACGGGACGCGCGGCAGCCGCCCATTTAAAGGTGCAGCAGGCTACGCGAAAAAGACAACGTTTTGACTATGCCCACCTTGGCCCAGCCTGAATTACTACGGGAGCGGGCGTAATAGTACTATAATGTACGGAAGCACAATGCATTCACGTGAGAAAAGAATTACATTACCATGACAAATGACATCAATAGAATTGAGGTTGTTGTTGACAGTATTCGTGCGTTGCGTTAGATAATCGTACAGAAACATAACGGAAAAATACCCTTTGTGCCTAGATGTTGTAGCAAGTGATGTAAATAATTTTTGTCCATGCTATTTCTGATGGCATGTTTTAAGGTAACAACAGTTATGAATAGTTTCTTCTCCACATAATGGACAAGACCAAATAAGGTTTTATGAGTTTATAGCTAGTTAAAGAACTACAAATATGGCCACTCTGCCATTTCCGCCAAAGCCAAGAGAGACCAAAGGTTTACCTGGGTTAATTAGAACCTGTGGGTGTGGCTTATATACCATTTCGCCCACTTCTAATATAAACTGTTGTGTAACCTGTGTTTCGGGAGATGCCCCATGGACCACCTCCAGAATGCAAGCTTGTTTACCTTGTGTCTCTGTTAAAATAAACCACGTGTTGAACATTTGCCGCGGTCCAACTCAAACCTAGCCCGAGACGACCACCCCACATAGGATCTAAACAGTTTTTCATCACAAGCCTATTGTTAATCCTATTCACTGAAGTCCCCACAAACACAGTATGTCCCTATGCCGCGTTGCGATGTTACAGTTACAGATTACAGTTACAACGTTACAACGTTACCATTTGTAACGGTGCTACACGTCGTTAAAAAGCTAAACCGCAACAGGTATCCTACAGTAGTTTACTATGGAACAAAAGACCTACATAAGACGTACCTACATAAAACTCTGTGTTAGTAGGGGTATGTTACTCTTTCATTCACTCCCATTAAGTCCAAATATTGACAGTGTGGACAGCCACCCATTTCCCATACCAAGAAAACCAAACTGAATGCATATGCCACATAATTGCCATTTTTGGTTTTAAATAGGATATATGAAGCAGACGCATGGCTGTGCACATATGATGAACCCAGCCTGGCAATATAATCTTTTCCTGTCACCTGCGCTCACAAAAATCAGCAGCGGACAGCAGTATGATGGTGTGATTCTTTTTTAGACCTCTGTATCACTCAAAGCAGTTTTAAAAGGATTCCAAATATATATTTTTTTCTTCAAAACTCTCCAACCCCAAGTTTAAAGGAATATTTACATTTAAAAGGCAAATCTCCTACCATAAAATATGCATCCAAAGTAATTCATTGTTACTCTGAAGGAGATAATAACTGCCATATTAAATATGCAGCCATCCCTCTTGGCTGGTTTCTATTGTGGTCTCTAAAGTTGTATGGCATTACATTGTGTCAATCAAGTAGCACACATTACTGCTCTGTAGACTGGTTATCATCTTTTTCGGGCTATATCAGCTTTAAACTCACACTGTGTGGTGGGCCTGTGGTGATAACTGTCTTTATCATCTCAAAGTTCAAAGTATATACTTCTAGATTTAATATTGAGCACCCGTAGTCCTAACCAAGTCTAAACCTGGGATTTTTTCTAACACGGTTGGTTGACCCAATTGCTTAACCCAACAAGAAATAAAAAACGTGCAAGCATTATAGTTATGTTACATTTAGCATTTATTCATGTTATTCAGTGAAACATTTTCAGATGGTCTAGCACATGTCGGTGATACGCCTCATGCTCATGAACTTCTGGCCGCTCATCATCTCCCTGAAGCTCCTGTACTCGCCGGGCCTCATGTACATCATCCTGCCTCTGTACTGGGGCTGCTCGTACATCAGCCAGTGTCCGTCCATCACGTGGCAGGACTGGCAGTCGGACATGCGGTAACGATCCTGGATGTTGTCACAGTCGTCCATCATCTCATTGGACTGACCACCGAAGTTCTCCCTCTCGTAGATCTTCATCCTATACTGGCCCTTGTACTGTGGAATGGAATGATGGGAATTGTTATTAGCCGTCAGATGAAAGGATTACTCAATACAACAACAACTGGTATGAAAAAGGCAATGTATAAACTGTTTATCTTGTATATGTTGTATATCTTACCATGGGGATCATGCGGCAGGACCTGATGCCACTGCCCATGCCCATCATGCTCATGTAGTCGGGGTACTCTCCCCTCTTCATGAAGTACTGGTTTCCCATGTAGTTGTTCCTCTCATAGGCCATGAAGCAGCCACTATCCACCCTGCAGGACTGGCACCTGCTCAGGTGAGAGGACATGTCGGCGCAGTCGCTCATGCACTCATAAGAGCGGCCCTGGAAGTTCTTCTCCTCGTAGAAAGTGATCTGAAAGAAGAGGGGTGTTAAGCTACCATTTTTTCACAGGTCGTTTTTTGTACAGGATGGAGAAGATCAGATGCCTACCTTGCCCATGGTTGCAGGTTTTGGTGGTCCTCTGGATGTTCTGAATTCTCATCGTTGTAACTCTTTCTTTTATACTTGTTTGCGCTAAACGGCATGAAGGGATTTAATTGTGCAAACCCCTGACCAAGCATCATAGCGGCATGCAGAGCGGTGTGGATGTTAAAAGGATTATGCAACTGCAGGTTATCCAACACTGGATACATGTGTAGTGCGAATGCATTTGTCTGCACTGTATTGTTTTCTTACATAAAGGTGGTCAAGAGAAGCTTCCAAACATACTGTACCATTTACAGTACACTACAGGAATCAAACATTATTATAAAATAATTGTATTCAATTAAATTTATTAAAAATCATGCCTTGTGTCCTATGATCATTGCTTTAATCATACATTTCAACCACTCACAATTACGTAACCATACAAGGCACAGTCATATGCGCCGTCTTGTGAAGTCCTTTTTTATGTTATATTATCAATAAGTCATTAAGGAAGTTGAAGACAACATACTTTACTGTATGGGTGACAATTCAAAGCGAAGATCAGCACATGAACTGCATTTTGACCTAAATTATAAAAACGACACAGACAAAATCCAACTTTGCCTTTAAATTAGAAAAACATTATTTTATACTTCTATTCTTATTTAATACTGTTACAGTTAAATAGAGAATCAGCATGTGGGGTGGAGCATTCGATTTTAATATTTCCAGTCAAAATTAAGTTATATGATTGAAATCTTTATATATATATATATATATATATATATATATAATTTATAGAATGGAATGCACAAAGGTTGTAGAGTAATTCTTATTATTAGCATTGCACAACATTCATGGGTGGCCCACAAAGTCTTTATGTTGTGATAGTTTGGTTTTGATCTTCAATAATTTCAATGAAGTAACGTAAAATGTACCTCCTCACCATCACAGCTGGGAGACCAGCTAATCCAGAATTATTCAGACAATACCAGTGATCATGCAAAGATCCCAGGAGATGTATTTTATCAATGGCCGTCCGACAGACACATAATTCAAGTGCTTCCCTGGTACTTGTGCTGGCATCTACGTGTAGGCTTTAGAGTGTCAACATAAGATAATGTATTGTTCCAAATTCCACGTGTGTCCATTCAGTATTTTAGTCCAGGTGTAGTTCTAATTACTTACATATATCTCCAAAATAGGCACTGATGTGATTCTAAATCACACACACACACACACACACATACACAAACACACACACACACAAACACACACACCCAGAGCAATGCATTTACCAATCTAGGTCATGAAAAAGCTTAATCTTCATGGTAATGGATGCTAGGCTTGCTTATTTATGACTTAGAAGTTATGGTACGGTGTGTTTTAAACAAAGTATTGTAGTCTGCATAAGCTTGGCATGTAAATGCATGCAGGAACATGACAATAGATGTCAACAGCAATCCATTCTTCTCATCTGGCTTATGTCCTTAGACCTTCACCTCTTGTTGAGATGAGCCAGTTCAGTGTCGTAAGACCAGGGTCACCGTTCGGGAGCTGGTGTTTGGGGCAACTAGTTAATATGTGTTCCACACTTTGTAGTGGGTCTCCGCTCTTGCATTGGGCAGTGTCCGTGATGCCCCACTTCAGCATTGCTGCCCAAAACGTCCCACACCTGTCCTCAGGTGGTTGAGGGTCGTGCACTGCTTTCGGGGGCAGATGCTGGCCAGGAACGTCCGTGGGGTCTCCAACGTAGTGGTGTAGCCGACATGGTTCCACTGACTTCCAGTGGTTCCTCCATTTCGCCTTGACCCAGGCAGCCTTGGAGGTGTCAGCTGGTGACGTGCGGAGCAGTGCTTGGGCGTGTGTGGCAATGGGTCCCCGGGACATGAGGCGCATGCGCTGTGAGGTCTCCGTGGCGATTTTGTGGAGGAGTCCTGAGTCACCCGTCTGTGCCTTTCGAGCGGGACTCAGCATGGCTCCTTCTCGCCTGCGTCCTACGAGGACGCAGGCTCCCCATGTGGTGCCGGCTAGACGCCGTATCAGCGTGGTATGGGAGGTGGTCTTTGCTTTGGCTGTATCCTGGTGTTGTCTGAATGACAGTTTTCTGTCAAGCTCGACGCCATGGTATATGGGGAAGGGCTACTGTAGCCGGGTGTCAACCGCGATGTTCATTTTGCGGGACGCTTCTTTGTTGTAGATGTGGAACATGGATGATATGGTCTTGTCAGCACTAAGATTGAGGCACCAGTTCTTCAGGTATGAAGACAGTGTGTTCATTACTCTCGAGACGCCCTCCTATACTGCTCCACAGGATAGCTTGCTCATTAGGATGGCCAGGTCATCTGCATAGCCGTACTTCCTTGATTGTGTAGCAGGTAGGTAGTGGATATAGATGTTGAACAGCATAGGTGCCAGCACTGAGCCTTGTGGGACACCGTTTTTGAGCTTTCTCAGCCTACAGCTTCATATGTCTTTGGTATGTCACCGCGTGGGGTGATCTTTTTGACTGCGGCCAGCAGCATCGTGCAGTATGAGTCGTAAGCATCATTTGGATTGTTGTGGTAGGCCAGCAGATGCCATGTTCACTAGTGTCGTGAAGTTCCTGCACAGTTTGCCTTGCGGTAGTTCCACCTATTGGCATCCCTCCCTTGCACTGGTTGGAACAGGGATGGGATGGTGATGAGAGATGGTCGATGGTGTGACCGAGGGAACATGTCCAGGATGTGTCTGACAGGGAGAGGCTGGTTGTTGTGCCATTTTTCAAATGCCAGATCTGGATTGGTGGAGCTGTTTGATCGTGCAGAGTAGAAAGTGCGTGGCTCCTTCGGATCGTATAGGAGTGTCACCTCAGCAGTAGAGGCCCAGTCTACCAGGAAGTCACCATCAGCGCTGTAGTTACTGCAGCCCCATTCTGTATGATGGCTATGGAAGTCTCAATGCAATCCAGCAATCCATTGATAGGCCTGCATGTAACATATTTCTATCTGCTTATTTTCCAAAATAAGGGTACGGACTATACTTATGTTGGAGGTAAATGTCTCAGCCTTTTCTCAGAAGTTAAGCTGTCGTGGCATCTCTGTCTATAGATAAATCATTCCCAATGAGAATCTTTCTATGATATAGACTGCAGTTGATAGACGTGGAGAAAAGCAGCTTTCTAAGTCTCCCTTATTGTCTAGCTGTATAAATGTATTCAAAACTGCTCTAGATTTGACAGTTGAAAAGAGAGAAAGAGCAGACGAGAGCAAGATTTTTAAAATAAACAACGATAAGATGATAACGCTGTGTCATTTATGTTTTTGGACTTGCATGATCATTAGTTATCACAAACTTCATAAATATACCAAATCAAAAATTGCTTCCAACCCTACTCTTCAAAATCTTGAATGTTACAATTTCATTGAAATTTCTATTCAGTTAATAAGAAAAACAATTTTTTACAGTTATTATATCTGTAAAAATATATGTTATCTTATTTTGTTTATTAGATAACAAACAGGATCTGTCTCAACAAGTTTCCGACCTGATTCGGCAAGATTGGAGAGAGCAAGAACCCCATTTAGATACTGAATCTGATTGAGTTTTTTGACAATATGGCCACGTCTAGAGGTGGATAACAATTGCTAGCCAGCTAAGGCTCTACTGATATTCAGGATGATATTTATTGTGAGATGCAGCCTTGAACATTTGCATGATCTCACAGGCCATGTCCATACAAGTTTTAATGTGATTACAATGGTCGTAATCTCATGCAATGAATGAAGCCTGCAATATTTAAACAGTATATTATTATGTTGCTTTGCTTTTTCTTCTACATACTGTATAGTATGTATTAATTCATACACCAGAGTGAATGACAGGATACTGTACCATATTAGTAGAGCGATTAAAAGAGAATATTGTGACGTTTGTGGGGTTCAATCAAGTGTTTATTGTCATAGCAAGGTACTACAATTCCACACAGCATGACCAATTATGTGCTTGAAAGGCATTATATTTAATTCTTAACAGGAATCCATGATTCTTTTGAAAGAATGGAATCTCACTCCATCGTATCCCATATCCCTGAAGCTCCTGTACTCTCCGGGCCTCATGTACATCATCCTGCCTCTGTACTGGGGCTGCTCATACGTCAGCCAGTGTCCGTCCATCACGTTGCAGGACTGGCAGTCAGACATGCTGTAACGATCCTGGATGTTGTCACAGTCCTCCATCATCTCATGGAACTGACCACCGAAGTTCTCCCTCTCGTAGATCTTCATCTTGTACTGGCCCTTGTGCTGCATTTATTTAGGTAAGAAGAAGACGCAATTGGATTCAAATTGAATCAAAACATGATTAAAACCAGTTGTTAATCTTTTGGTTATTCTGATACCTACCGTGGGGATCATGCGGCAGGACCTGATGCCATTGCACATGCCCGTCATGCTCATGTAGTCGGGGTACTCTCCCCTCTTCATGAAGTACTGGTTGCCCATGTAGTTGGTGCGGTCGTAGATCACAAAGCAGCCGCTCTCCACCTTGCAGGAGTGACACCTGCTCATGTGGGAGGACATGTCGGCGCAGTCGGTCATGCACTCATAGGAGCCACCCTGGAAGTTCCTGTCCTCGTAGAAAGTGATCTGAAAAAGGCGGAAAGGATTGAAACGTTTTACACATTTTATGGCAGGTAAAGGAAAGCAAGTGGCTACAGGCTATTAAGGCTATGTGCCAATTTAGTTTGATGATGTTTATTCTATAGAGCTGTTCAGACTATTGTCCCTGTTAGTTTCAGCCAAATCCTTCATATCAGTTCGGAGAAAAATATACCTTCTCAATTGTTTCTAAAAATGTAGCACTTGAGTTTGTTTATTTGACAGGGACAGTGCATATAAATAAACATTTTTGTAAATATGCCAGATTTAGCCAGAAGGCTAGTTTCCATCTGCAGTCCATGGCCAGAAGTAACAATAGGCTCCCTATGCAGATTGTTTATTTGATGAATTGTATGTACTTGCAATTTCTGGGTTGTATCTGCAATGTTGAATTTACTTATGGCTAAATAAATGTAATGTAATGCAATGCTACAGAAATCAAGTCATACATACCTTGCCCATGTTTGATGGTTGGTTGATGTGCAGCTGTGTCACTAACCCATCGCTGCAGGCCCCTTTTATACTTGGACTGATACGGTAGCGGGGTTTTGTCATTCACATCATGTAGAACCTGATGAATAAGCACATATAAGCAATCACTGTTCGCTTTATTTGTGCCACTGTGCATCCTAAAAAAAAAGAGTTGAGTTCAAGATAAGAGTGGTACATGTTGTGTTTTGTCATATGCTCAAAGGAAATAAATAAAATAAAAATATTTCCAAAGTTTACGGTTGTTTGGGAAATAAATGGCTAATGTAGGGTTAAGTATACCAGAGATTTCAGATAAGCTTCAGAATGTATTTAATGTTGTCATGTCATTTCAGACCCAAACAAGACATATGTATGAATTGAAATAGTCGTTTATTTAAATATATATACAAAATAATTTCAGGTTGAATATATTACAGAATAAAATCACAACCATCGTTATAATCAATCTCAAACAATTTTCCCTGTGCTGAAACAGTCCAAGGGGAAATTATTTTTGTGTGTATGTGTTTGCATGTGTGTATGTGCGTGTGTGTGCATACGTGCGTATGTGTGTGTGTTCTTGTGCATGTGCATGTGTGTGTGCACTGATAAAATGTACAGCATTTTTGGTGAAAATATATATATATATTATAAATAAAAGCCACAGAGAGTAGGCTGGTACATCGGGAGATTATTTTGTTCAGTACAACCATGATGCAGAAATGATGGTAGATTCTTACCTGTTACAGGTACCGAACACAGCTTTCAAGCTTTAAACTTGTTTGCACCTGTCATATTTTTGGGATTGCATTACTATTAAATTTAAGTTATTTATTACAAATGTGTGAGACTAAGCATTGGCATCAACCATTAAGCCATTGTCCGCCATTCCATTAAGCACAATTTCATTGCACAAAATAAACATTTGCAAAAGAAAAACATTTTATTGCCAGAAAAAGTAATTGAATCAGAAACCTTTAGTAACTCTGAGTACTAAAGTAAAAGTCTTACACATCGTACAGCCATTTGCCTAAATACATTTCTCACCCACGCAATTCTTTTGATATAAGACATTAGAAATCAAAGTTAAAAAACTATTTTGCTGATATGCAAATCAAGCTAATTTAGATGTCAATGGCATCCCCCTGTCAGCACATTCTGCATTTCGATATATAGCCCAACCCAGCTGCAGCAGGCTGGAAGCTCACCCTTCCAAAAGAGATTTAATCTTAGTGTGTTATCTACCTGAATAAATAAAGGTTAAATAAAATTGGAAAAATAAAGGCTGAGCAATATCAACAAGAATGGGAAAGGTAAGGATCCCAACGAAAAATCTATTTCCATCACATTCACACTGTTGTTTGCACTGCTCTTATCATTTTAATTAATCAATACATTTTAATCTTTAAACACGTATAAGTCTGTATGCTGCAGCTTAACAAAACTGTGAAACACATGTCACGGCGGAGGCGACAGTCACTCACCAGCGCGTTTCCTCTCCCTGCAGATCATATTCTTTGAGGACAGGAACTTCCAGGGTCAGTGCTATGAGTGCAGCAGCGACTGCCCGGACCTGAACTCCTTCTTCAGCCGCTGCGGCTCCATCAGGGTGGAGAGCGGCTGCTGGGTGCTGTACGAACGGCCCAACTACGTGGGCTACCAGTACATCCTGAGCCCGGGGGAGTACCCCGACCAGCAGCAGTGGATGAGCTTCAATGACAGCATCACGTCTTGCCGCTCTATCAAAAATGTAAGCTGAGTGAAACGGTAGTCGCTCTCCTGGGCACAACTGGGATTGTTTATATCTGTATTAGAGAGTCCCTGTGCACATTAAACTGGGGTTTCATGTTTTATGAATAACTGGGTGCGATAGAGTACCCGAGCGAAATACCAGTGTGCACTGATCCAGCAGTAAGAAGTGGAAGGCCAACAGACAAAAAGGAGAGATAAAGGGCTCATGATTTGGCAGGGCTTTGCCCATGCCCGTTCAAAGGTGGAGGAAACCAGGAAGACAGCCAATACATCGAAAGCGATGGACACACAGACAGGACGGCATTAGTTAAATAATGGAGACAAATTATGATTGTAAGATCTTATTCCCTTCTTCACCCGTGTCCTTGTTTTAAAATTTAAAGGTTTATGGAAAGTCCTGGAAGATCAAGTTCTACGATGAGCAAGACTTCGGAGGGCAAAATGCGGAGTGGACCGAGGACTGCCCGTCGGTCTCGGAGGCATTCAAGTTCAACGACTTCCACTCCTGCTTGGTGACGGACGGCGCCTGGGCCTTGTACGAGCAGCCAAACTTCAAGGGGCAACAGTACTTCCTGGATCGTGGCGAGTACCGCAACTACACCGACTGGGGCGCGGCCTCCCCCGGTGTGGGCTCCTTCCGCAGGATCACAGAGTTCTAGAACCCACCGTGGAGGACTTCTGTGATGGAACCAATGAAAACCATCTCTGGGTTTTGAGAGCCTTAGGGCATCAGATCAAGTTTTACAACCCCTCCCTCCTTCCTCTCCTCTTCCATTCCAACCTTTCTTCCAGAGTCCACTCTTAAGCGTGTACGCACAGTGATATTAAAAGACTCCAATCTGCAAAGATCTTGTTGTCGTGTTATATTCAGTGAGGTTTAGGGAAAACTAAACCAAGGGAGCCAGGATTCAGGACTAACGACACTGAATGCTGGTTTAACAATGTATCGGGCCGTATGTGAATCAAAATAATATCCATACTTTATTTAGCAATGAAATGAATTCAATACACTTTCAATACGCGTTTATGCTGGCTTCCATTGAGGAGACCCGACCAGCTATAATGTATTTGATTCATGACTAAATTATAGCGATTGCACCCCTTAGGTGCTCCTTGCTGCTACTTAATCCAACTGTTCCCTTGATTAATTCACAGACATAGTGTCCATGCTTCACTACGGTGTGAGAAGTGGGTCAAAGACATTTTTTAATTAATGAAAATAAGTCTTTTCTTTTTCACTTTTGAAAATCTTCATTGAAAAGTTAAGTACTCAAATCAATAATCAGTTTGGAGGTTTTGTGTGGTTGCTTTCACTGTTTTGTTCAATCCCTACATACTTAATACAACATACTACAATTAAAGTACATACTTAATGAAGTTTAATATGTTTCAGAACAAAAGTGAACACTACCATAGTCACTGCTACAGCCCTCACCACAAAACAACACTATCATTAATATCATGTTTGGTCTATTGACTAAGACAGACTACTTGTCTAATACATTCTAGAATAAAGATAATTTGATATACTGGCCATTCAAACGTCTTAGAGCTAAAAATTAGCAGGAAAACGTATTGTGGTATAGAGAAGGTGGATACAGCTGTGCACTATACAATATTTATATACATATAAATAAAATATTTCTACTACTTATATTCCATTCTTTCTCAAACTGTCCTTCTACAGCACTAGCTGATACAGCACCTCCCTGAGATAGTGGGTTTCCCTCCCTAAG
>JAOPJL010000089.1:11846570-11865838 GCA_027123545.1 Trisopterus esmarkii | reverse complement strand
ACACACACACACACACACACACACACACACACACACACACACACACACACACACACACACACACACACACAGGCTCAATACAAATAAGGCAGACCTTTTGCTCCAAGAGATCAGTCCAGTATATCATTATCTGTCGCATAACCTTGATATTCACAGTCTCTAGTTGCTGTATCTTCCCCAATGTTCATATTGAGTGTGTGCTGCTTACTAATGGTTATGTCTTTTTCAATGCAGTTCAATGTGAGGTGACGAACAGAGAGAGCTCCTCCACCTGTTTAGGTGCCAACGCCAATGCTGATAGTGATCATTCATTTAGTGTTCAAACGCTATTGGTCTATTTATCGAAAAAGCATTGAATGTTATATTCAAACGGTTCTTGTGATGCCATGTTTAAGCTGAACCCCCATCCAGTAGTCAGCACATCTTACACTGGCAACAATATATATATTTTTTTTAAATCCTACTTTACACATTTCAATGGGTAGCAATAAACAGTTAACAAAGTAAGTCAAGGCAAGCAGGTTTTTACAAAGAAACAAAAGTCGTTTATTTAGATTAAATAGAAGCCTATGTTAGAATATAAAGAGTATGTGCACTATAATAGATTGGTCAGCTACTCGCTTTTGGGTTATTTAACAAATGTGTGTAAAGCACCACCAAATTAAAAACACTAAGAGTTTAGCAGCCGGATGTTTTTGTGTTCTTGTGAAACAAAGACATGATTCGAGACTGACTAGCTAACCCCTTCTGTCACTATCAAACCCTCCCTCACTCAACTATCTCACCGATGACTCCATATTTAGGTATGATTGTCATGTGGGTGAAAACCTATGCTGCACACATAATCATGTGTTCTGCTTCCTTCGGAGCAGGCCTATCCACTGCACCCTGTGGAGCTGAGATATACATCTAGCACCCTACATCTTGTCTAGAAATAACAGGAAGTTCCACATCTTCCTGGGCCACGAGCTTTGGGAGATCATCATCCTCTAACGTTATAGTCCTAACTGTTAACGTTAACGTTGTATTATCGTATTATCTGATTCGATTACTACAAACAATGAAGACATTCCTGAGCTGCAAAATAATGACGGAACACGTTGAACATCCAGCCTTATAAAATGGTAGTGGCTGTAGTTAAAATCAACACCAGATCCCTCATAATGTAACCATAGGGGCGTCTGGGAATCATTTATACAGCTCCAACACACACACACACACACACACACACACACACACACACACACACACACACACACACACACACACACACACACACAGACAATTGTCAATTGGCTACAGAGCTACGTTTAAGTATTGTGCTGCCAGGGATTCTTGCGATCTTTTAGGAGGCAGAAGTGTTCTCATTATGCGCCCTGATTTCAATGAACAGCGGAGATCTGGACCCCAAAAAAGCGCATCACCGACGCAGCGCTACATCCATGGGGTCGCCCCACTGGTGATCACAGATTTGCCACAATGGTTGCCTTATTTATTACACAGTTATCAATATTAATAGATCACCGTAGAGTCGTATACGTGTTCGATCGTGTTAAATGTAATGGGGTGTGTGTTGCGATCGTACTCGTATCCCACACGTCGTTAAATATGCGTTAATAACACATACAGTATAGCTTAGTTGGCTATGTCTGGTGCAAAGCTAGGCTAAAAGCTAGCGGGTCTACCTGGTCGGCGAGTTTGAGGACAGCCATGTCTCGGTCAGCTTGGACTGCACATCCACTCTTCCAGATCACAAGACCATGTAGTGTGCGAGGCTGCGATCAGTGCCTGATTTCCTGTACGACACTCTCACGGTGTTTCGGGCGTGTGGATCAGGCAATCACTTGTGTCCCACGCCTCTCTGTCAGGCAGCTCATAAAGGCCGGGAGAGCAGTAGGGCCATGGCCGGCTCCACTGACGCTATCTACGGCGATGGGAAGCCGGAGGGAGCCGCTGATAGCTGGGCTGAGCTCGGAGGGAGGCGCGGGGGGGGGGGAAGGAGGAACGGCTCTTCCGACTGATGTAAACAATCCACATGTATGGCAGTCGCAAAGTAGCTCTTCGTTTTTTCCACAAGCCATACACCACTTCCCCCTCTACGCGGAACCGGAAAAACACAATTTCTACGCTACGAAAGAAGTGGAGTGGAACTCAATTGAACACAGATTGCACAGGAAGTGCATGTTCCTCCTCTCCTCCTCTCAGATGCAGAATTGAGAGAGAGTGTATGTGGTGCCCGCTGCATCTATCAACACGCTTCGCGTTGCTGCCACCCATCGGAGAAACCAAAACCGGGTCACAGCAATGCTTAGGACCCACTGAACGGCGTTCCCCCCGATCTGATCGGGTTCTTCAGCCGCAGCCTCGTCTTTTCCTTCTTATATACACGTCTTTCTTTGCATTGATTTTAAGAAAGCATTTAGAAACATTAGGACACATCAACATATTGACTCAATGCGTAAAATAAATGACTAAAACACATCAATAAAGGGTAGAAAACTGCCTCCCACACATAAACACACAAGCGTCCTGGAGAGATTTGACCATCTTTAACCTCAAGTTTTGGTACCCAAGAACCCACTTAACATTTATTATGTTAATAACACGACGCTTGAATAAGCACACAGAGCAGAGGATCCCATGCATGGGTGGCATCTGCTAGGGGGAATATCTGGGTCGAAGCGTGTTGGCCTCACTTTGGATAGCGAGCGTGGGGGAGGGTCCTTCATTGTGTCGACTCGTGTGTGGAGTTGGGGGAGGGGGGGGGTCCCCTCTCCCGTCTGACTCCTGCGCTGATGATGTGTGTGATGCAGGCTAGACTCACTGGGATGAGAGTGAGCGATGCTGGTTGACCTTTAATGATAATCTTCATCCGCATGAGTTGACCTCAGACAAGAGAGAACAGAGCAGAATGAAGGGGGCCTTGAGAACTGGTACTTCCAGAACAGTCTGGTGCAGTAGACATCCTGAGAAACCGGTTGGCATTTTGAAAAATTTAGCATTTTTGCCCAACGTCTGGAAGGCGCAATATTGTAAAGCCCAATGGGCTTTGAAACAAGGTCATGCTTTAGTAGATTCATACATCATAGAGACATGGGCATGATCGTTGTCTCCCCCATTCAGGAGCTTGGTTCAGCCGTAAACGAGGACGAGCTTGTTTTAAACAAGGCCACTGGAACAGCCTCCCCCTCTACCCCTTACGGCCTCTGCTTATCTGGATGTTGTGTCTTGGCCGGGTGAAGGAGACATAACCTGCGTGCGCAGGTCAAATCAACCTACGCGAAGGAGTCTTCGCAGCGCGCTATGAGTGGATGTTACCGGGAAACCGGGCCCAAAGCTCTTCTGATGGCGCAGAGATTCCACAAGATGGGGATCATATCTGAAGCTGACTGGTTCAACGTTGCCTAACAAAGTAATCATTCGTTGAAAGCTTATGCAAGCAGCAGAAACGCTAGGAACATAAAGCATGTCAAATGTAAGTAACATAATTAAAGCTCTCAAATTGACGCTCGTCTGAGAAAGAGTAATATCACATGGGATCGGCGTGATTGGGCTCAAGACAAGACATGCGTTGAATACGGAATGCAGAAATGAAACGAATGTGGGCTTTATCACGTTCATTAAACCTCCATCCTGAGGCTTAAATCTTCACATTGCTGTCGACATTTGAAACATTTCCGCCACTGCGAAGGAATGTCATGCAACAGCCTGTTCAAATATAACGGAATACTCACCATATTGACCCAAGTCCGTTTTAAAAGGTCACCCGTCAAGTAAATGTTCAGACAGGGACACCACATCTATGTTTCTCCCCTTATACGTATGTATGCACAGGGCAAAGCATTGAAAGGCCGATTTACATTTGGACCCAATGCAAAAGCACTCAGGGAAAGACCATTGTCTAGGCAACTAGCCATTCATTTATTATTCATTTTATTAACTAGAGTATTCCTGGAAACGTCGGAAAAGGTGGGTTTTTAAAATAAATGAGTCAAAATACAATTTTGTACACAAACATTTTATTCATTCAAATAAAGCAAGTCTCATAAGAACAGTGTGTGTGGAAGTCTTATGGAGGGAGCAGCCAGTAGAGAGGCTTACCAATGCACAGGAGAAAAACCTTGGTATATTTAAAAACAATGGACAATGCTTAATTGCTCAACCAAAGCTACCTCAAGCCTTCAAACGACATTCCTTACAGAAAACAAACATGTTCAAAGCAAGATACATACAGATGAATGTATGTCTATTTCCATTAATTTAACCAATAAAAAAAATGATTTAGGTGCCAGGCAACAGATACTGAAGAGTTTTTGAATGGGATTGTCGATAACCTATTTAAAAAGAGAATCATGTCTAAATAAAACAAGATTCTACGGTGGGTATTGAGGGCTGGGTGACAATAGATAGGAATGAGGCAGATGGAGCGAAAGGAGAAGTGGGTTTCTATTTACAAGACGTACTCCAGCTCACAGCGGACAAACGGGTTCTTCTCGTCGTTGTACACCTGTGGGTAGTGGGCGATGAGGGCGTCCTGGGAGCCGATGTAGATCGAGTTGTAGATCTTCCAATAGACGTCCCTCACTTTCCTGGCTGGGTGGAACAGACCCTGGGGGGAGACAAGGCGGTACAGATTACTAAATCAAGAAGGCGGCATCTAGGAAGGTCAGGCTGTGGCCACCCGTGGACCCCATCCTGCACTGCATAATCCCGCCCTACAGCCACACTTGCTCACCAAAAAAAAAAATAATAACATTTTTACTTTTAGTAAAATACAGCCAACGAAGCCTGACCCACTGAAAAGCTTTAGCTCAGAGATCCAACTCGCCAGCCAATTAGCAGGCTCCTTTGGTCTTACCTGTAGGCAATACTGGAGCATTCGGCAGGGCCCGATGGCTACCCTCAGGCCCTCTAGGGCGCCCATGACAGCCTGGATGACGTGGGGCGATGTCTCAAAGACATTGGGCCACACGTAGTTGAGCAGATGGTTGAGGGAGTCTTCGCAGCCAAAGCCGTAGACGCCCAGCGACATGTGCTGCACCACGGCGCTCGCTGTCTGCCTGTGGACCAGGTCTCTGCCGGGGGGGGAGATAGGGAAACAGCACAACGGTCAGCACTTTCTATATATCGCAATTATATATCTCAAGGCCCGACCGAGATGCCTTTGGCTGGGAACAACTTTGAATGTTTCGTGGAACAAGTCGCCTGTGTGTGCGTGTGTGTGCGCGCGCGTGTGCGTGCATGTGTGACCCGACACTAGGCCCGAGCCGCCGGGTACCGGCTCAGGCCACTCTCGTTGGGTCGAACCCTGCAACGCTTCGGCAGAGCCAGCTCTAAAACAGAGGCGGCAGAACCGTCGCAGTCACAGGGCTTCCTCTACCAGCGCTGTAACACTGAGCCGGGCACGGATACCCGGGCAGCTGACTTAGTGCTGGTTAAGTGTCACCTTTTCATTTGTATGCGTTGCATGTTTAACGTCCATCCTACACTTCCAATACCGAAACACGGGTGTGCGGGACAGACTGGTCAGTGAAGGCGGAAGGCGGACGACGGCCATACCGGTCCATGAGCGCGTCCTCCAGCAGTGGCGTGACGGCGTAGATGTAGTCCTTGCCCATCTCCCCGATGTACTCAAACAGGAAGGAGAGCGACTTGAGGACGCCGTTCTGCACGTTCAGCTCGGGCACGCGGTACTCGTTCATGAGCGCCGGCAGCACGGTGAAGGGCGAGCAGGTCTCGGCGACGATGGCGATGGCCACGGTGGTGCACACGCGGTTCTGGCGCTCCTGCACCTTCAGGTTGTTGAGCAGGGTGGCGAGGACGTCGTGGGGGCTGTGGGCCGGCAGGGGGGTCAGGGTAGAGGTCAGAAAGGAGACGGAATGACTTGCAGCCAATGGCTTAACCTAGATGGGCAAGGCGCCCACTGGTGTGGTTCTACACACAAACACGCGCTCACACACACGCGCTCACCCAATGGCCTTGGCGATGTAACCAAAGGTGTTGACCGTGGCTCTGCGGATGGCCTTCTTGTGGGCCTTGAGCAGCTCCAGCAGCTCAAAGCAGATCCTCATCCACTCCCTGGCAGATACGTACTCTGCTCCACTATAAAAGACACAACAGGTGCTCGTTCACATTGACTGTTTCAAGGGGAAGGCCATAGGACTTCTGGACAGACTTCTCGGGTCAATCATCATAACCGCCAACGTCATTTTCAATCCTTAACAGTAACACACTTACCGGTCAGCAATTCTGCCCACCAGGTCAATACAGTTCTCCTGCACCTTCTCGTGCCTATTCTTAAGGATGGGCGTCAGACGAGGAAGCAGGTCTTTGATTGGTGGAGTCATCTTGTGCATACCTAGAATGACAGAACCACGTCACATCACTAGATGTTCACAGGGAGGACTGCTTCATATTTATGCGGAGGGACATCAATGAACCGCAGAAATACAACCACAGACGACCCGAGCTTGGAGGACCAGCATGTGTACCGTACCGATGACATTGACGATGGCCTTCAGGGCTCCCAGGATGCTACCCAGCACCTCGGGATACTCTTCTCCCAGGTACTCGTACAGCACTACTCCCAAGTGACCCATCAGCTTCTCCTGCAAAAGGTAAGGAGATGGGCACAGGTTTAGCAGACTGGTTCTGCCATAGCGTCTCCGAGCTTCAGAGTCAAACCTCATTAAGATCGTCTTTACCTCCTGGCAGGTCTTCATGACCACGGCAGTGCGGGAGATGAGGTCGGCAGCTTGCTGACGCACTTTGGCCGACTTGTTGTTGAGACGCCACAGCACCGTACCGCAGATCTGGGGCAGGTAGGGCTTCACACGCTTCCCCAGGGCATTCACCACTGTGCCGAAACCGTTCAACATCACAGAATCCTGGGGGAGTGGTACAGCAATGAGTAACACGGCTCTGCTTCTCCTGGTCTGTGTAGTGCAGTGATGCAACCCACTTTCCAAAAGTACACACAGCACGGGTCCAAAAAAGTAAACACAGGCACTATATATTGTTTAAAAGCGAAGCTATGTGGATGCCATTACATCACTAAGCCCATAATGCATTGTGTTTGTCCGTGAGGCAGCTACTGAGCCTTAGATAACCCTTACTTCTGTGGTCTGTTCCTGGAAGGCGTACAGGATGCCGTCGATGAGCTGCTCCTCCAGCTTGTGGTCGATGTCGGCGGCGCCCAGGTTGCCCATGATCTTCTCGATGGTCTCCATCACCATCTTCCTGTACTGCTCCGCCTCGTCCTTCAGGTCATCCACGATGCGGGAGATGATCTCCGCCGCGCCCACCTTGTTGGCCAGCTCCACTGTAGTGTCCACCAGCTGTGGACAGACAAACAACAGTCCGGGGTCATTAGCAAAGTTTGGATGAAAAGACTTGAGTGCTTGCCTTTCCCCCCACGATAAATGTATTGTTTATACGTCATCGAGTTTTACTGTAACTTGCCTGTCTGTAGTTGCGTCTGTCGAGAGCCATTCTGTGTTGCCAGAAGTGTTTGAAGAAGGGGGGCAGGATCTCTGTCTTGATGTAGTTGGCCTCCACACCATCAGTTCCACAGCACTGCTTCACCACCTGGGGGACGGGACAGAAAGCTCAGGTCAGAGCCGGCACAGTAAAAAAAAAAAAATAAATAGATATATACACCAGACCTCAGGAGAGGCTCAAATGTGGCCAACGGGTGCAGGGTGAGAACAGAGGGACATGGGAGCCTTCTCTGCTAGCTCTCGTGTTGGCGTCTCTCTAGCGAAGTACTAGCCCTGATCTGACCATTGAGGGGGGTCGAACAGGCGAGAATGATTCGCAGTCACAATCAGTTATCATTGACTACTCCACTTTACCTTGAGCACAATCTTTTTCATTTCTTCGTCGGGGGACTGGAACTCTCTGATGAGGATCAACATCACCTCCCTGGTGTAGTAGTTGGCGTACTCAGCGTCCATCAGCGGGATCAGGTAGCCAATAGCCTTCAAGAAGGCTGCTAGACCCTGCACACAGGCAACGGAAATGGATGTCAATGGTGGTCTTCCCTAATTTAAACACCATATATACTGTATATATATATATATATGCAATGATTTTGTCCGATACTGTCAGCAGAATGTAGCGGTCTCACATCGGACCATTCTCCTGACAGCAACAGCCCTCAAAGAGGAGATTCTTTAGCAAGCAATTATACACACTATAGCCACTCACAGGCTTAGCGCTGGGTGATGATCTTGCATATTTACGTTCATCCGAGTAGTACCATTTTATGCATAAACATTAAAAAGGCTACCAACGCGTAAAAAAGGTCCCTTTAGTGCTTTGACGTTACCTTTCCTCTGTGCTGTCTGATACCCTTCCAGAGGGGCTTGAGGACCGAGTCGAAGGACTCGATACCGTAGGGAGTGGCTGCCTCGGCCAGGGCAGCGATAGCCAGAGCGCTGATGGTCCTGACCTTCTGCTGCTCGTCCACCAGACCTGGGACCACAAACACACGAGGCACAGTCAGCACACGCAGTCGAGAGGGTATAACCGTAACCGTGTCGCGTCACGCCACGCCACACTACACTACACTACACGGTGCGCCGCTTGGGTGGAGCGCCGGGCACTGACCGTGCTCTATGATCTCCACCAAGCTGCGGAGGTGGGGCAGGATGGCACAGCCCATGAGGATGGCGATCTGCTGCACGATCTTGATGCCAGTGTGTCGGGCCTGCCAGGACTTTTTGCTCTTGCACACGGCTTTGAGGAAGGGCAGCAGCGAGGGGATGCCCAGGGCGGAGGCCACCACGGCGAAGGCCCTGGCGGTGGTGTTTCTGACGTACTCGTCCATGTTGTCGATGTCGGGACGCATGGTGGAGATCATGGTGGCCAGGCCGGCAGCCTGCACGCAAGGACGGGTCAAAGAAGAGAAAGGGTTGAACAAGTTGCGTTTAATTTGGGGGTTATTGAAATACCAGTAATGGTCAATACACACGCAAGCATTGAGTACCGTACATTTGCACGCTTTGTTATAGTACTACTGCTACTGGTAGAATCACATGATGGTAGCCCAGTGTTATCCTGGGCTGTGTAATGTGGCCAACGGGTGCAGGGTGAGAACAGAGGGACATGGGAGCCTTCTCTGCTAGCTCTCGTGTTGGCGTCTCTCTGGCGAAGTACTAGCCCTGATCTGACCATAGAGGGGTCGAACAGGCGAGAATGATTCGCACGGACCATGTTGTCCTCTCGCAATACATTGAAGCGGGACCACGGACGAAGACTGAACGAGTGTTCCATACCTTTGCCAAGTTGGAGATGATCTCCCTGCCCTCCACTCGGGCGTAGTAGTCCTCATCAATCAGAAGGGGCTCAATCACCACCAGGATCTGGTCAAAACAAAGTCAATTAAGGTCAGTAGAATCATACACCATCCACCAAGTACCCAGGTTTTGTTGCACTTTCACCCCTCATCACAGGTTCCTTAACATACCTTGTGCACGTAGGGTCGAACCAGGTCGTCCAGTTTGTAGAGGATGCGGTCGATGACTTTGACCAGCAGATGGCGCTCTTGGTCCTCCAGCGTGGGGGACATGAGCAGAGGGAGGATCTGGTTGAAGAGGGGACCCGCTCCAAACTCACGCGCCTTGTCTGTGATCTGTCGCAGCGCCGCCTGCAAACGGCCCAAAGAAGGACGTCTATCGTTAGGCAATTGTAAAAGTCTCATGCATATATATGAGCAGAGCCATTCCATGTTCCTGGCTGAGGCACACACACCAGAACAACCAATAGCTTACTACAGAGTCTCAGTGTGGCGTTCCAAGAGGGACACTGACCTTTCTCATAGGGGGTGTGCCGTTCTTGATCTTCAGCAGGAGCTTCATGATCTTCCTCTCCTTCTGCTCTTCGGGGCTCAACGTGGACTCGTCCACCTCCACCTGTCGCAAGCAACCATGCCATTAAAACCTCCCAATGACACAAATGACAGAATGTTGGATCACAACCTGGGAGCTAAAATGAAGACGCGGTACCCACCAGAAGTTTGTCAAAGTACTGGATGTCGTCTGGCTTGAGGAAGGGGAGGTTTCCGGAGGGCTGGTCGTTGATCTGCTTCATGGAGCGGTCCTCTGTCTGCATGTGGAAGCCCGTCATGCCCCCGATGGGCGTGGGGGTGGCAGACAGTTTGCGGGCCGGGGTGCGGATGGGCACGTAGCCTGCCGGAGGAGGCAACACCTACGAGGGGAAGAAATTGAAATAAGTTACAGAAAAGAGTTTATTTGTATTTTGCAGTAATATTTAAAGAGTTCGAGTACTGATCTTTCAAAAAATAACATTCACCTTGTAGCCCTCTGGAAACATGGCATCTAGCTCCTCGTCCGTTAGAGGCCTGTTCCTCTCGTCAATTTCCCTCTCCCACCTCCAGGCTTGCAGCTGCTCTGGGGTCATACTCATCAGGTGACCTGGAGACCACACAATAAGGCACCATAAGACACAGCCCATAACAACCATAGCTTGCACAGGCAGACGACTGAAACCTCCGTGTACCTGGTGTGGGCGTTGCCATGTTCATGGCTGGCGTTCCAATGGGTGTCTTCCCCGGGGTGAGCATGGGGGTAGATGACCCCATCTGACTGGCGGGCGTCTCGTCCCAACGCGACTTCCTCTTACTGGCGCCGGGGGTGGGCGTCTCCCCCACCGACTCGTCTCCGCGGTCCGTGCGGGGGGTCTCGAGCCATCCGCTCCCCTGCCCAGGGGTCTCGCGCTCCGTCTTGGGGGTTTCGTCCCAGCGATTTTTGCGCTCCCTGTGGCTCCCTGTGGCTCCGCCGTGGCCGGGCGTTGCGTGGCCCGGGGTGTCCCTCCCTGGGGTGGCGGCTCCGGCCGGTGTGTGGCTGGGAGTGGGGTCCCATATGCGAGTGCTGGGGGTGGTGCCCGGAGTCTCGCTGCCCTTGGCCCGGCCGGGGGTCTCATCCCAGCGACTGTTGGAGGGTGTGTGTGCGGGTGTATGCCCTGGTGTTTGCTGCAAGAAGACAAAGACAAGATATTTGAATGTTGCAATCTTTTGACAGTAATACAATTATACAGAACCCCTTAATACGGACCACGACCCCCATACAGATGTTTAGATGAGGCCAGTCACCTCTGCGGTGGAGTCCGCCTGGTCCCAGCTGGACATCTTTTTGGGCGTGGTGTTGGTGGGGGTTTGGTTCGCTTCAGCCGTCTGGTCCCAACGACGTTTGCGCTTGGCCGCGGCGGCGGCGGAGCCATTCACTGCCTTCAGGTCCCCCGTTTTCGCCTTCTCCGCCATCTGCTGTCGGATGTCTTTCTGGAGGAGGGCAGGCATACAGCCACCGTCAATTCACAGCTCATCGATTTTTTTTGGGGCATTTTTCCTTGACATAAATCCGGCTGTTTAAGTTTGGACAAGACTCGAAAACGAACCTCCTCTTTGGTCAGGTGCTGCTCCTTCATGACGTCCATGTACGACCTCACTTGCATCTTTGGGTCTGGCGTTTTGCCCCCTGCGCGAAAGAGCACCAACAACAAAACCGGACATACATTAGGCTGTGGACTCGGGACCAACTGTCGTAGAAACACAGCAAGCACAATACACAGCCAGCTAACCCTGACTCTAAAACCAAATGAATAGATCATTACGTTCCATTGGCTTTACATGTGAATCACAATAAAACAAAACAAAAAAGCCATAGAGATACAAACGTTTCCTCTCTTTCTTACATTCAGACATAGCAGTCTTAGGGAAGAAAAAAAAACAAGCAGATACATAGATGAGCTGTGGTTGCTCTGTGTTCGTTTAAGGAGACAAAGGAGAAGGTATAGCCATCACTGATGCAGGGGTCCTGGGCTGTGCTCTCCAGAATACGTACACTTTCAGTGCCAAGGGTCCTTCTGCAGTCAGACTTCAACCGGCAGAAAAGAAGCCTAGAAAATTTCTCTTTACCATTAGTAACACTTTGGAAAGGGTAGGAACTCACACACATAAGTATACCACCTGTGTTGCATTGATTTACGGCACTCAAATATAAGGGGGATTCCTGGAGCTTGGCCTCAATCTACAGGGGTGCAATTAAAGTTACACTGGGATCCAGCTGCCAAATTACTCATCATTTATATTTATTTTTAAAGCTAAATGATTGAGGTTTTTCAGGGGCCATGAAAAACCTCTGATTGGAGGCTACTTAGATACAAAGGAGGGAAGGCCCAACTGTCCAGACATAACTACTGTGACAATATTGTTGATTTAAAAAGAAATGGTTAAATATCATACTTCTTTCATATCGCTAGTAGATGGCCAAATGGGGATATAAATATATAACAAAAACTATATATGAAAAAACAATTTTGGGGCTTAAGTCTATCATTGTTGAGCTGCTTTGTGTCCCCACAGCAGCAGCAGACCCTGACCAAACTGAAAAGTGCACACTTGTGTGTTCACCATAACCTACACAGGATGAGTTGCTGCACCCTTAACAGAGTGCAGTACAGGACTGGCAAAGCAGTACTGCTGTAGGAGAGAAATTAAGGACAGTTAGTATGGGCCTGTGGCATTGTGGTACAATTTTCTTGATCAAATATTTCTATCTTACAGGGAGTTGTAAAATAAAAATGAACACAACATCTTGGTTAAATATCGAAGTCTACATGCAGGCTTCAGGTGAGCCCTAGCTAAGCTAGTGACTTGTTACGTTTAAATTAGGGGCTTTCTGCCTTTTTTCTTTAATACTAAAAATAGAATTATGTGACAGTGAACTCTAGTTTGATTACTGTCATAAGGTCAGGGACCACAAGCCAGAAGAAATTTGTTTGTTGATGCCTGTATATGTTGGTTTATGGCTTCTGTCATTTAATGAGCCATACACAGCTTAACTTCTGTACTTTTATATACACACAAACGTGTATACATTTTAACCTGCCTCTATTATGATGTTCAAAGCCTAACATACCGGTTGCTAAGTCATGATTTTATACGAGGATCCTGCCTGATAGCCACATGGGTCTATTAACCCTTCAACCCAAAAACAATCCATCTGCTACCCACGCTTTGCCAGGTGAAATAACCCTCCTCAGAGGACACCCCTACACCTCCCCCAAGAAAATGTGAGCCAGCCCTACAGTGATCATTGAGTCACACACATGGGTGCAAAGTCTTTTCATGCCAAAACAAACAAATTTTCCGCCATAAGTTTCTCCTAGATCCTAGAATTAGGTGGAAATGTCACGGTTGAACAGAATGCTTCTAAAATCAGAGAGGATTGACCACAGGGAAGGAACCACGTCTGGGGAGCAAGTAATTGCATTTCAGTCGAAGGGTTGAGCGGCAAAAAGGGACCAATTGAGACCATAAAGAAATCAACAACGTGAAAAGGGAGGAAATGGGGAGGAAGATGAAGACAAAGGAGGAGTGGTGGAATTTACCGTTTGCAAAAGGGTCAAGGCGCTCCGGGGAGATGATCATCTGTCTTCGGCGTCCCTTGTATTCGTCCTCCCGGTCGGCGATCTTCGCAGGACGATGTTCTATGAAGGGGTCGTACTGCATGGCGGACACACGAGTACCATGTTAGGACTGATTTGATAAATGCAGGATTTCCAAATACAAACCAACCAGCAATGTTCTAATAGATAGATATTAAATAAATATTCACACTCGGCAATAAGGTGGTCTAAAGCCAGAAGAGATGCATATTTTTAGTTTACCGCTCATAGATGTACACCGTTCAAGCTCTGGGTTCTATGAAAGATGACGACTCAACTTTAAAGGTACAGCCCATGTTGTCCAACCGATTAGAAGGATCCAAATTCTACTTTTAGAATTATTTCTATTCACCTGCCAGATGGGGAAACATACCGGCCAAGTGATTGTTCTAATATGTTAACCAGATTTCCTGGCAGCCAAATAATCAAATCCATCAGCCATTGGGGGAAGGCAGGTGTTTACTTTGTACTCCCAGCTGCCACTAAGAATCTTTTCAACCAAAGTGACTACTGGCTGGGAGCTGGGTGCTCACTTCTCCAAGCTGATGGGGCATGAAGCTGGCTGCCTTGGTCAACTAATTATTACTTTTACCCTTATAAAGAACCAAAAATTACATCCAACGAGGACATTGGTTGCATCGTGCCGAAATTGAGGCTCATTGTGCCATCATTGAGGCTCATTGTGCCATCATTGTTTCGAATTTGCTTGTGTTCAGTCTGTCATGTGGTTTAATGGCACAGTGGTGAAATGACCACATTGTGCTGTGATTCTACAGAATGTTTTAGAGAGGATTGTGATTAAAGCATGTTTCTGCTTGAAGAAAAGGCAATGTAACTTGCATTTAAAAGAGAAGCTTGGGGGAAGAGCCAAGAGACCCCAGTTATAACAAGTCATTGTATACTTTAGCACTATAGCTTGGCCTGTACCTCCATGGGAAGGGTCATGCAGGTTCAAAGATAGTGCTTTAAGTCTTCAACTAATTATTACTGCAAACCATGAAAGGTTTGAAGCTCCAGTCACATAAAATAGCATAAGGCATAAAACCATACCTGTTCCTCTGACTGGGGAATGGCGTTAAGTATTGCCACCGGTGCATGGTACCCAGGCTTCTTTTGACCCAATAAACTGGTCGATGAATCTTCCTCATCGTCCTGCAAGTGAGAAAAAGGAAACAAGAGTCTAGTCAGGTCTGGCCAAAGTGGCCGACACTCCTAGCTCGTATACACACAAAAAAGGAGCAGTCAAGCTCAACAGGAAATTCTGGAACAAAAACAAAAACATGTTTACAAAAAGTAAGATGAATGCTGAATGAGGTTTCAAGTGGTGTTCATTTTTGCAAAAACAACAATTTGATAAATAAAACTATGCTGGCAATTATTTACAGAAAACGTTATAATATCAATAAATAAATGTCATACATCTTCTTGTTCATTTGCAGCAATAGACGTGACATATCCCGTAAAGCGGCTGTCGCTGCCCCCGTAGATCTCCTGGTCAAAGAAGCCAGTGGAGTCCAGTCCCACTCCCTGCTCTCCCTCCTCCAGCAGGGTGGCCTTCATCCCCTGGATCTCCAGGATCTGGGCCTCTATGTCTGAGAACGAACAAAGCATACTCCAGTTAGAAAATGTGCTAGAAAATTATTGCCACGAATGTTTACACATGCATGTCCCCTTAGTGTTCCGATGAAAAGGACCAAACCCGAAAATGAACGCTATTCAAAGATATTCGCCATATTAGCTAATAATAAATAAATAAATAAATAAACCAAACGTGTACGAAACGTACAATGGTGACCGCCCGACCGACTTATGTTTGCAAACGGCACTTTTTAAACAACCAAGATGTGTACATTTTTGGTGAATAACTAGAACAGACGGTAGAGTACGCTTCATTACGGACCGGGCGTCAAGTTATACAGAGACATACAACCCAGTAGGCGACATTAACGTGAACTTAGCATGGCGTCGAGGGTGTTGAACGCAGCAGGTTGTGCCATTTAAACCCACTTTTAGGGGAGCCACACACGACCATGTGATCGCACTTCATGAAATACATCTAATGATAGAAAGGACCAATGAGGGATATGAAAACTTTACGGTCGATTTGTTATATTTATATATATATATATGCGCTAAATTAGCGGGGCGGCGTGACGCTATCCACTTAGCTTAGCCGTGAGCGCCATTATCTGAGGCTCAAGGTCCGCGTTGTGTCGTAGCTAGGCCTATTCGGTAATTGTCGTGCAAAATACGACATCATACCGCAAGAAAATCATGTTTTCAGTTGGATCACCGTGCGGCGGCCCGTAAACGCGTTGTGGATGGCGGTGTGCGATGGTGTGTAGTGGAATTTAAAGCGATTTAATTTACCTTCGTGTGTTTTGGCGATCTTCGCCATTTTGGTGATGGTTCGTGACTGAAACCGGAAGCCAGGGATATCGTCTTCACTAGCTTTGTGAAGCCACCGGAAATACATTCAGTGGAACCTTCAAGATAAAAGCACATCGCTTAATATAGCTTAATATGAGGTGTCCCTGAGTCAGGTTTCATTGGGTCAGGTCTAGTTCATTGTCATTGTAATGTAATGTAAACAGTACATCTATCAGCATTTTATATTACTTTGATGTTTTGTTGGTGTGCGTTTTTATGTGATGTGATCGGTTTAACAATCCTGAGATTAGACTAAAGACTAACGTTTGTTAGACAACGATCCAAACTTGGTTGGCCAACAAAGGAATCCTATTTACTATTTAGTCAGACTATTCATGAATGGTTACTTTGAAATTTGTATTGTCTCAAAGTACATATGTATTCGGAAGGTCTCCTCTTTATCGACATATATTGAATAAATGCCATTAAGTAAACAGTGTCATGAAATATGAGTGTCACTGGCCCTTACTTAGCCGGGGGTGGGAAAAGGATGGTTGAAGAATCTATGTTAAATTAAGTAATTTAGGATACTTTGTACACCCTGCACTAGCGGTAGAAAAAAAACAACTCCAATAAGTCATAGAGAATAGAAAGTGCACCGAGGTAAAAGGTTATACAGGTCGCCGACGAAAAATAATCTAACATCTCGTGACACTGAGCGCATGCACGTCCGTGCACGTTGGACATCGTATGACGTCTATAGAAAATGGATGGACAGATAAGCCAATGGCGATCCGCAACTAAATCGACCGACCAATGAATGCTAAGTCTGAGAAGAAGGCGGGGCAAACAGGCAGGCTGTCTACAAAGCGGGCGGGAGGGAGTGGAACAGCAAAGAAGGGAAGATGGCGAGGGGTGGTAGAAGCCTGCTCAGAGTGGCCGAGTGTTTAAAACAGATACAGTCCACAGCTGCCCGGGAGACACAGACCAGGTGATTTTATTTTATTCTGAGATTATTGACAAACTAAGGTCTCTAAGGTTTCTAAATGGGGAGATGTAGGAAAAAAAAAAAACACAATTTATAGATGTTGAGTATGTGCTGAGTTTCGAGAACTATTGTGTGAGCTTTTTGATGATCGCCAACAAGAAGTCCATTCAAATAATACATAGAACAAAATTACTGAGGTGACAAAACCCCTGTGATTACTATATTTGTCTTGTAACGATAAAAATGTGGGTGTTTTCGAGACTTTTGTGTACTGTACTGTACTGTACTATCGTGTTCTGTAACTTTACTACTCAACTCAACTACTACAACTACAAATGTTATTGTGGTTTTGGCTCTTAATTGTATTATAGTTGAACTGGTCAAAGCATCAGCACAACTGTCATATAAAATGTCAATTAGTATGACATCAGACGCGTTAGGATAATGTAGGCCACATCACAATTAGATGACCCACTGATAAGGAGAGGTCATCTGACCTCTCCTTATTAGTGGGTCATCTATGAGGTGTCAAGTGTCTGTTGTTATTACTCTGTTATTACTACACCGTGATCAAACTGAAATCCATCCTAACGTGTTGAAAGGTAACCCATTGCTAAGAAGCCTTCATTGCCAGAAATACCAGCATTTATGTTCCCGCTAACCTCCTATGTACATGTTCGGGCTCGTTGAGGCCAAGGCAGATTTGTTTCTGACTGTGTCATATTTCATTTCATAGTAAAGAGCAATCTCTGGAGCGAACCGCACGCAGTAGCATGTAATTAGTGCCCTGGGTATACAGGTTTAAGATAAAAATTGATATTGTCCCTTATCATTAGCCTTGAAACATTAAGGCGGTGTGTGTGTGTGTCCACTGTTGGTAACTGCCATACATTGTGATTCTGTATAAGTTGAGTCTCACTCAGACAGATCCCTTGCAATAACTAGACTAAATTGAGACTGCTACTTCCAACTTATTCAAGAGGGTATGGCAGGATTTTTGGCTATTCCTTCTTTAGCAGGATACTGGTGATATAAATCCTTCCTCCAATCTCAAGTACTTTTGACCCTTTACATTTCTTAAAAACTGTTTTAAAGGACAAATATTTAACATTGATACAGAGTGTTAAAAGTGGTTATCGCAGTCCAAATTCATAATATTGCCGGCCCCTTTCTCCCCAGACTTGACGCTCACACAGGTCACCAAGTTGAGGACACTGAACGAACACGAATGCAAGATGTGCCAAATGCAACATCATATTTTGAGAAGAGCACAATTATTGTTTAAATTAGTTACACATAGTTAATTCTATTTAAAGTATTCGGCAAGTGATCATATTTCTTCTTTACTTCAGTGAAATCAGAATGAAACTGACTCAGGAATAGAAAGGTAAGGTATTAATAGAGAATCATGTGTACTTAATAATGGTATTGTTGCGATGACCTCTGGCAGAGGGGATGGCACACTGGAGTTCGTACATTACATTTCGTAGTATTTGGAAGCTTTTCCAATAATGTACTGGGTTGAAATGCAAATCATTAACCTTGATCTGCAGCTTTCAGCCCCCTAGGCCAGTACAGAGAAATCTCCTGTGCGACGTATGACGTAGACTTGACTCATAGCTGTGCACGTACAGCTATTACGTGACAGGTACATGACCTTCCCTGGTACCACTTGGCCTGGTTCCATGCTGCTGACGTGTATTTGCTGGGCTCTGTTGGCCCTGTCTCTTCGCGTTGGCAAGACTTGCAGTGACAAGACCTATTAAAATGTTTGATAATGTGAACTATGTGGGTTATTGCTTTGCATTGTTTGGATGTTGACAGGTGTATTCAGGTCCTTGGCACAAGTAGCAGGATGTCATTCCAGAACTGTGACTGAGGTTTTTCATGATGGAGGATTGTACTTGTTGATACTGAAAACACCAGCAAAGACTTCACCAACAGTCCCACAGTGTCCGCACCCTCCTTGTGCTTTCAAAAAACGCCAAACCTCTTAGTAATCTTTAATTGTATCCCAAATACCTGACAACGCACACCCCCGAGACCAACATGGATAGACTGGTTGCTTGCAGGTGATACATGCTGACTAATAATGAGGATACCTGTATCGACTAATAATTGACTTCCTGTTCCTGTTCATAATTGCTTTGTGAACAGACACCTGTCGTCATGTGGGATTCTGATGGCGCGCGCCCCCCAGCTGCAGTGCCCCACTATGCCGGGGCGCGTCACGGAGCTGTCCCCCATGCCGGGGCACCTCATGCCGGTGCCCGCCCGCAGTTTCTTCAACCTCGCCGGGTCCTTCTCCAAGAAGAGGGAGTACTCTGAGAGACGCATCATTGGGTGAGCTGCTGTGTGTGTGTGTATGTGTGTGTGTGTGTGTGTGTGTGTGTGTGTGTGTGTGTGTGTGTGTGTGTGTGTGTGTTGAAGGTTCTCCCCGTCT
>JAOPJL010000089.1:11832282-11844128 GCA_027123545.1 Trisopterus esmarkii | reverse complement strand
ATATAACTAGCCCCGCAAACGAAAGTCATCACAGGGTTAGTGCCAATGGGAAAAATCAAGAACCTTTCTCGGCTGTTCTTTTCTTTGTGTTAGAAAGCTTGTTTGTTACATTATGTGGTTGGATTTAATTTACTTGTTTTTCACCCCGAAAGAAAAATGACAACATGCTATTGTTGTACTGCCAGTACTGCCAGACTGGCCAGATTTGCACACGCAAACTATGTGTTTCTAGACTGTGTTTCTAAAGGTGCTCTCTTCAAAACGATGGCAGTATGACACTTTGCTCTTTGATCATTCTGACTGTGCAACGCTGGATGACCATTTATATCATACAGTGTTTATATTTGATAATGTGCAATAATGGCTTTCAAAATGATCATATAGTGAGCAATAATATTACCGTCTTAAAACAAAATGGACCCAAACTGGCTAGACAGTGACCCGGGACACCTGGACTCACATCTGGTCATGCCAGTCAGAGGGCTGTGTTTCAGGGAGGGATCTGATTCCATGCAACCCACTGACAATTCCAACATTCAAACCTAACCTATTCTGGTGCCACTCAGTGGCACAATTGTTTTGTATTTTGAACATTTGTTTTAATATATTCATTTTAACATATTTATTGGTATGGAAAGAGTTGTAAGTGAAATGTATATACCAATATCAAGATGCGAGAGAAATGTATATATTGTATTGCTAAACTATGTAGGATATATTCTTTAGTTTCTTTTATGTTTGGAGATTGTTTATCTGAGCTTATTTTTGGCTACATCTACTGACTGCATGATAAAACTATTTTTTTATAGAAAAACTCTGCTTCCTTGCTGTTCTTTCGTGCCTTCGTGCGTTGCGATTGCGAAGTCAACCCATTCTATTTAACCAAGGTCAGGGACTTGGGGTTGTACCCCGAATAGACTCCACATGTGAGAGGTGAGAATGACCCCAAAAGGCATTAGTTAGGATGGCAGTTTTGACAGCCATGCAGAGGTCAAGTTGGAAATGCATGGCTTTGTCAGCATTATGCCTTTCCATTCGCCACCTCCAAATACATACTTTTAACTTTCTATGCTTGCTAAAGAACTTCCCATTAATCTTAACAAATAACTAATTGTTTTCATGGAATATCTACTCTAAAAAGGTAAACACAAAAAACTTAAAGGCCTTTATATATTAGGAATACATTTCACTTCCTTTTTTCATTAAACTGGGAGAATTGGCAAGAATGCCACCTAAATGAAGATCCTCAAATATATCCAGCAAATCTAATGAATGTACTGCTGTCAATAACCTAACTTCATACTTGCCAGAAAGCAAGTTTATACACAAAGTATTTTGTAACGACCAACTTGGAAACATATCAATATAATTGTTTTTATTAAATAAAAAAAACAAATCACGTGTAATTATGGACTACATAGTACAAAACAGAAACTGAAAGACAACTGCTTGCTGAACTGCAATGGAATAATGCTCTACAGACGTACCACCCCTATAGGTTGTAAAAGTAACATTATTTGGGCTTGTTAGTCGTTTAGCGGCATCCAATTAGCATTACTGGATCACACTGAAGAGGGAGGACCAAAGAGTCCATAAGGTGGATGATTGACAGCCAGAGAACAGGAAAACATTTTTTCAGACCCGCGACATGGTCCAAAACACATTTTCAACTCGAGCGCCACCAGGTTACCCAGCCAGTCCTACCCAGAACTATCATCTGCAAAATAAAATTAAAACTCAGCTGCCCATGCGTTCTCTCATGATGTTAAGGATGGTATTTGACCAAAAGGTGTAAACAAATGTATTGCGGCAGACTTAAGATGGCCACATCAGACTTCTCGGAACCTTGCTGTTTTACATTTCTAAACGAGGCACTTTTGTCCAACTCCGATGGTCATATACCAACCTGATCTGTAACCGATCAGATGGTCAGAAGTATTGACCCAGCATCACAATAAATGCCTGCAAATGCTCATATGCCAGAGAACATTGGTTTAATTGGCTCAGCTTAGTAGAGTTTTTAAGCCATATACGAACCCAGGACATGTATAAAACGGACAAAACTGAACAAAAGTATATTGGACAGGAAACATTCTTGGCTAGGCTCGATTTTCTCCAACATTTTACATTAATAGTTTGCTTTTAGTATTCATCACACTTGACAGTAATAATCTTTGAGATTATTTCTTGCAAGAGTAATAAAATAAAGATGTACATTAGCTTCTTCTCCCATATATCATTTTACAGCTTCACCTACATATACATTTATTGTACTCTCTTGTAATGATTTCTTGGACAGCGCCGGAGGGTGTAAACGGACATGTTCGCCACGGGCTTGTCTTCTGCCCTCCAGTCCACGGATAATGAGCTTTATTATGTGTATGGGTTGGGAAAGGCAGAGGGGGGACGCAGTGGTGCTTGCTGGGGCGAGGCTTTCTTCTGGGAACCAGTAAGGGAGGGAGGGAGGAAGGAATGAGAGGGGTGGTAGGCGGATGTGCGCAGTGGGGTTCAACCAACCATTCGCAGCCCCAACAAAACTTGATGGCAAGTCAGTATGGGCAGGCCGTGGTGGTGGTGGTGGGAGGGAGCGCGGTGGCTGGAAGGCTCTTCTCTCCCTGGCACCACTCTGCCCAGAAGTCTTTTATCTTGGTTTATGGTGCTGACTTAGAAACCCATGCCACCCATTCCTCCCATGCCACCCATGCCGCCCATTCCACCCATTCCTCCGCCACCGGGCATTTCCTTCTCCTCCTTGGGGATCTCCGTGACGACACACTCAGCGGTGGACAGCAGGGAGGCCACACCCGCAGCGTCCATAAGAGCCGTCCTCACCACCTGCGGGGGGGGGGGGGAGACAGGGTAAACTGCTTGAATACTCCTCCCCAAGTAAGGCACAGAGGGGCAGCAGAGTTGCAGGCAAATTAATGCAGAAGGCTCCAAGTCTACACACACCACATATGTGTGTGTGTGTGTGTGCAGCACAAGTCACCGCCGTTACCTTGGTGGGGTCGATGATGCCCTGCTCCACCATGTTGACAAATTCTCCCTTCATGGCGTCGTAGCCCAACTCGGCTCCTCCCTGCAGGATCTTCTCCACCACGAGGGAGCCGTCCACACCGGCGTTCCTGGCGATGGTCATGGCTGGGATACGGAGCGCCCTCCTGATGATATCGATACCTGCGATGGAAAGTGTGGTTCTTTTCAGTGTTCACAAAAACAAAAAGCATGATGGGAGAACTCCAAAACACATTTACACAGTGTACAATCCCATGGCGCTTTCTCGTTTTGCGATTCCTGCTCACCGATCTTCTGGTCGGCGTTGATGGGCTTCATGGCGTCCAGGGCAGGGATGCAGCGCAGCAGGGCACAGCCCCCGCCGGGCACGATGCCCTCCTCCACGGCGGCCCGGGTGGCGTTCAGCGCGTCGGTCACGCGGTCCTTCTTCTCGTTCACCTCCACGTCGCTTGTTCCTCCGATCTGTAATGGGAGAATACAGTTACTTAAAAAGGTTGAAAGTAAACCCAGTATTTTCAACTCAATTCTGTTTCAACGAGAGGACGAGTGTTGCATCAACGTTTGTGTTGGTTACGGAAGTCGTCCAATGCAAATCAACCTACAATAGGAGTTGGGGTTGGGTTGTCATTTAACCCTTACAAAAACACCAATCGCGACTTTGAACTAAAATGCTATACTCGCAAAGTAAAAGAAAAAAAAAGGGCCAAAGTCCTCACTTTAAGGACAGCCACGCCGTCAGAGAGCTTGGCCAGCCTCTCGTTGAGCTTCTCCTTCTCGTAGTCACTGGTGCATTCATCCAGCTGCTCGATGATCTCGGCGGCACGCTTCTCCACGGCCTCGGTGCTGCCGCCGCCCTTCAGCAGCATGGTGTCGTCTTTGGTCACCTGCACCTCGCCAATCTTGCCAAAGTCATGAGCCTGGATGTCTTCTAGAGCCAGGCCCACGGCGTCGTCACCGAACACCTGCGGAGGTCAGGGGACCCAAGTAAGACTCACGGCGCGACGGTATCTTAAATAAATCTTAAAAAGCGAGGTCACTCAGGGAGAGCACACTCACAGTGCCACCAGTGGCGACGGCCATATCCATCAACTGATTCTTCCTGTTATCCCCAAAGCCTGGAGCCTTAACAGCAACAACCTGGAGGCCAACCTTGAGTCTGAAATATACAAGGGCATTAGCTTAAACTTGATAGTCTAAAGCGTCATTCTATTCCTTGCTCGTATTGAAGTCAATAAAAGGTAACTCATTACGAATTCAAGTTTAAGGCTTAAAAAATGTAAATCAATGACATTGTGAGAATAAACAGATACAATCCCATGACAACCAGTTAGTTCAATGAGAACACAGCCCAACGGCTGAGAAATATCAAAACATTGAAAAATGAATTGAAAAAAAGAATTGCATGCATTAGGAAAAGATGTAATCAACTCCCTGGCACGCCGCTATGACAAAGACTTATTTTACCAAGTATATTGTGAATGTTTGATGGCCACTAGGTTCAAGCCCCAAGATGATTACAATATAAATTAAAAAAAAAAGGGACAAAAGAAACCCTACCTGTTGAGAACCAAAGTACTGAGGGCCTCTCCGTCCACATCCTCAGCCACAATGACCAAAGGCTTGCGCTGCTGGTTGGCAATCTCCAGGGCAGGAACAATACTCTGGACGGTGGAGATCTTCTTCATGCTCAGCAGCAGGTAGGCGTCCTGGAACTCACACTTCTGGCCTGGAGGGGAAGGGGAGAGCAGGGAGGGTTACTCACGTAACAAGAGATAACATAACCAGGAAGTTATTATTCCAGCTGAATTTTTCTGAAGCGATCTTGGACACACTTTACCTTTGGCGGTGTTGATGAAGTAGGGAGAAATGTAGCCACGGTCAAACTTCAGGCCCTCGATTACCTCCAGCTCGTCGTGCAGAGTCTTGCCATCCTGGTTTACAAAAAGGCACCAAATTATGACATGGCGGAAGGCTGCGTCGCCCGATCACACCAATTCATCAAGGAGGTATGGCACCATGGTTCTTACCTTCACAGTGATGACTCCCTTCCGGCCCACTTTTTTCATGGCGTTGGAAATAATGCTTCCAATCTCCTCATCTCCATTAGCTGAAATTGTGGCAACCTAAAAAAAAGAAAAAAAGAAAAGCGCATTGTCAGAGCTTTTTAAATCCAGGCCATAGCACATGAATGTTGACGTGGCCAGTCAGCACGTATAAAACCAACGACAGGACTGGTACAAACGGTGAACGTGGTGTACCTGTGCGATCTCCTCAGGGGTGGTGACGGGCTTTGAGAGCCTCTTCAGCTCCGTCATGACCACGTCGACGGCGTTCATGACGCCGCGGCGGATCTCCACGGGGTTGGCCCCCTTGCTGATGGAGTCGAAGCCCTCCTTGGCGATGGCGCGCGCCAGCACCGTGGCGGTGGTGGTGCCGTCGCCCGCCTCCTCGTTGGTGTTGTTGGCCACGTCCTGCACCAGCTTGGCGCCGATGTTCTGGTAGCGGTCCTTGAGGTCGATGCTCTTGGCCACGGTCACGCCGTCCTTGGTGACCTTGGGGCTGCCCCAGCTCTGCTCGATGATCACCGTGCGGCCCTGCGATGGGAGACGGCGGCGTGGAAACATGGGAACATGTCAGGGCTGCTGGAACGCATTACGGGAATCTTAAATCATTTTTTAAAAATGGAATACGCAACAGCCTAATGAAGACAAGCATATACTCCGTCCTATCACAAAATAAAATACCCTATGTATTTAAAGGATTCAGTTATACTGGAGTTTCAACTGCGATACAACTACATAGTGCAGAAGAATTTGAATATATAAAAAATATATATATTTATATAAAATATACAAATTATAGGAGGAGAAGGATTGAAAGCTGTAAACCGATCTAAAATAAATATATAACCAAATTGGTAGATGTGCACATTCACATCTGATGCATTACCTTAGGGCCCATAGTCACGGCTACTGCGTCAGCCAGCAGATCCACTCCCTTCAGCATGAGGGCACGGGCATCAGCACCGAACTTCACATCCTTGGCATAGGCCCGTGTGAGGTGGGGTGCCAGGGCCCTTGACACTGGCCTCACCTGTCTCATGACTGTGGCTAGACGGAACATCTCTGTGGGAGCAACATAGTCAATGCATTAGATAGGCCTCGGGTAATAATAACAGGTTGCTTTAACAGTGCCCTTAGTGGTGGTCAATGGAACTACGGAAGCTTCAAGTAATTAAATTAGAATTGTGCAACAATTACCTAATGTAAATTAAATTAGAACAGCATGGGTTTTATTTTATGTAGCCATATACATGTCCGTACATACAGCCTACGCTTTAATATATGCGACGTAACATAAGCCTACATTGCTAAAAAAAGGTTTGTTGTAATTCCATTGCAAGGAATGCATCCATAATGGATGAATTCGCCCAATAAGACCCATCAGATTGAATCATTTTATGCATATATTTTTTCTTGACACAACCAGACTATAGACCGAAAAGTATCGTGTGTCCGAAAGTATCGCGGACCACCAGTGACCTTTGGTCGCATCCAAAATAATGAATGACAAAAACCGAGCAATACCAACGAAGCAATACCATCGAATGCTGATGCAATGTCACTGCATGAGAATCACGACCCAAAATCCATGGGGGATCATTTGCTTTTAAAAAGGACTGTGGTATGGTCGTGCCCGGAAAATACTATCAATATAAATACAGTTTCAATTTGAAACAGACGCTAGTAGCCGGTTCCGGATTGCCCACCCACGTGTGCGGCTCAGGTCACGCGTCACAAGGTCATACACGAACAGCATGTGTGCGAGTACCTCCCCATCCTTGATGAATGGCTGAAGATCAGCTTCTGGAACCTTCTGCTAACACCTCAACATTCCGCTCACCTCGCAAACACTTTACTCAAAACTGGACGAAAATGTCACCTGGATTACAGTTGCCATCGTGCGTGAAGTTAAAAGCCACGGTGCGACTAGATGGAACAGAACACCTTGTGGCGCACGTCATTCTAATGTTGGGTTCATTCAATGTCAGCGGCCAACGCTTAGCGGAAACATCTAACCGTGTACACGATAATGTTGCACGGCAGGCTGGATTAAACCGTGCCTAGTAACGCATTTGTGGACTGGGTGTCCTTTCTGTTGAGTAATCAAAGACAGCTAGCCGAAACTATCCCTACGTTAGCTATTAAGCTTTGAAATCGCCCCGAAAAATCGCACGGCACCAAAGACATCAAATGAAGGTATATAGCAAAGAGCGCTGGTAAGGCACCGTGTACAAAAAATAAGTTAAATAGTATGTACGAAATCAAAGGACTTACTTGTAAATCGGTGGCGGCTGTTGTCACAGGTCTACAGCACGGAATGAGATAACGTGATAAAGAGAGGACGGCAGCGCAGCGTAACTGAGCTTCAGGGAGACAGGAGTGCACATGGTCTATCACATCCGGGTCACTTTTCACGTCCGCCCCCAACCATGCATTTCATATAACTAAATGCGTTACCTGCTTTTGATTAGGTTCGCTTTTGTTTTGGAACGCCACTGTTTTCAGCGCACGCAGACATAAATAGTATATTTGTATTGTATTATATAAATACTAATGGGAAGCAAAACGTATTTTTTTTAGGTTTATGCAACGGTTTTTATTTGTATATGCTCGTTCCGGGGCTAGGGTTTCTGGAATTAGCCTGCATGCCATTGGAGCAAAAGTATAGGTCAAAGTTGACGTTGTGCAATTTGTAGGGTTATTGCAAATGTCAAAAATCGACACATTAATTGTATTTATATGTCATACATCAATCCCCATGACAAATGAATATTATCTGTTCATAATTGCAAACATATTCAACTGTGTGGTGGCCCTCTGCGGTTGGAACATTCTAGCATCGGGGTCG
The DNA here is from genome assembly GCA_027123545.1 of Trisopterus esmarkii. Lineage (NCBI taxonomy): Eukaryota > Metazoa > Chordata > Actinopteri > Gadiformes > Gadidae > Trisopterus > Trisopterus esmarkii. Next base: position 11,836,202 of record JAOPJL010000089.1, on the reverse strand, counting down.
TCTTATCAAATGAAGGGCGTGAGTGCGCATGCGCCGAGCCTTCTGCACACTTCCTCACGTGGATCTGGACCTCAGTGTGTGACACCGACGCTCACGAAGAAACCCGGGGGTACAGCAGCACAAGTCCACTCACATAAAATGGTAAGGTTTATTGCGAGGAGATGTTCTTTGACAAACGGTGACTCGATCGGTGTCATTGGTGCAATCGGAGAGATTATTCATCTGACCCCACTCTAGTGCTGGTAGCAGCTAGCTTACGATGTGTTAGCCGCCGGTGTTCAACTTTGCATCCATGGTACAAGGTCAAGCTGTGATGATGATGAAGATTAACGCTATAAGAAACACTCGTTTCGTTATTTACGTCCTGACCGATCGCATTGAACACACAGCCAGTTGACATGCCGGTTAAACCCCACGTTGACGTGGTAGTTCACTGCGTGTGTTCACTACGAGTGTAATGTGATGTAACCTTACCTAACCTCACCGTTTCATGACAAACTACCTGCATCCAAACAAGCGTGTGTTTTTTCTTAAATGTGTGCTAACATAAGTGTATGGTAATATTCTTGTTTGCAATAACGACATGACTCTCAGTGACTCTGGGAAGAAAGAAGGAAGGAAGGAATGAATGAATGAAACGAGGTGGGCCCAGACAACCTCGAGTAGATCAAGTTGGGCATTTTGTCGGTCAAGGGTCTTTATGTGCGGGTGGTTGGCCATCACTACACGTTTTATTTCATGTTGGTATGTTGACGCCTGCTGATGACGCAAAACTTGTTATAGTGCGTGACTTTGCAAAAAAAATTTTTTTACAAATAATGAAGGGCATCATGTTAATAAGGACTAGGCTATTTTTGCATTAAAATATTTTAACATCTTAAACATATCCAAACATGTTTAAACAAATAGTGAATGGACAGACGCCCACTCCTCAGGGGTTAAAATGTATTTTTTCCTTAACTGCCATTTATTGAATGTTGGCTAGCAACGTTGTCACTTGTTTTACAAGGCACTTAACAAGCAGGACATGAATGCCATCACATTATGTGTAACTCTTTCAGAACTGTCCAGGTTACTAACGTACTTCTGTTGAAACTGTCATTTGCGCTACACTGGGAGACTGCACATTCTCGACTCTCTCCCAAAACCCCAGCCCTTTTGGAATAATTACCTTGGTTTATCAGTAGGTTATCAGTCTTTGTCCTTCTGTGAATGGGTAAACATTCTCACATGACCCCCCTCCCCTGCTAATTTATCTCCTCTGGGACATTCAACTGGCTGAAACCAGGATGGCCTTCTACCGCCCCCTCAATTCTTCAACAACCTTCACACACAAGGTCATGCTGTACATCCCAGGATACAACTAGTGTCTGACTGGCTGCAGCTGGTGTTCTGAATCTCAAAATACTTTGGCTGCAGTCAAATTAGTATTTTATAAGATGGTATACTGTAAATACATGCCACCATGCCATAATCAGTGGCACACAACCTCTTTGTGAATGATGCTAATGGTTTTGACGCTCCCCTAAATTAGGTTCCTTAGATTGGCATGTGACCTTGCTTTTACCCCTGTCTTGACACACCGTCCTCTTTCAAACTACCACACTGATTAACCTAATTCCCCTAGTGGATTAACAGAGGGATGTCTGTATCCAAAAGCTTATTAACAAAATCCTGGCTTGGCTGTGCAAGACTTGATAAGATTGTACGGTTTATTCATCAACCATTTTCGAAATGGGATCATCGCTGCAAAGTATTTGACAGCCCTGGGTGGGTGAAGATAGTTAGAGATGTTTTGTATGAACTTAATCGCAGTCCTAATCGAACAATTGTACAATTCAAGGAAGTGTATGTGTGTAACGTTAATCTGAATGTCTTTATTTGTTGGACGATTACTCCAGGACTTGTGAACGCATGTTGAAAAACCTGCCCGCCATTCATGGCTTCCTTTTCTCTTATACGCAAGGTTATTCAATGAATCAAGGGCGACCCCTAGTGTTCATACTTGGCTAAAACCTTTTTCGGTGGAATATATGTAGTGTCCCCCTCCGTTAATGTATAGTTACGAAATTAATTGATGTGCCCCTCCCTTTTTTTTAATTTCTCTCTTCTCCAGGCTTTCAGAAAATTCCTCCCCATGTTCGACCGGGTGTTGGTTGAACGCCTGGCAGCAGAGACCATGAGCAAAGGGGGCATCATGTTACCTGAGAAGGCCCAAGGCAAGGTGCTGCAGGCTACAGTGGTCGCAGTGGGGCCGGGCTCCATCAATAAGGTGCTTGCATCCTCATGTTTGAAGAAAACAAAGTCACTTTATGAAGTTATGCAGAAGTAGATGTACTCTAGCTGTTGTTTGTGTTCTTCAGAGCGGAGCTTTGCAGCCAGTGTGCGTGAAGGTTGGGGATTCGGTCCTCCTTCCGGAGTACGGAGGCACCAAAGTCCTTCTGGACGACAAGGTATACCGTCGCAACGTTATTTATGTTATTTAACGTTATTTACATATCATATTTCATATTTCAATGTATCTCATCAAAATGTAACACAACTTTTGAAATATTTTTCTTGCAGGACTATTTCCTGTTCCGTGATGCAGATATCCTGGGGAAATATGAAAAGTAAAGTTGTGTAAAAGTGCTTTATAGTATGTAACGTCCTTTTCATCCCAGAAGTGCTGGAAGGTTGCCTCATTCATGTCTTGATTTGTGTCAGTCAATTGTAAATAATTCAAATCATGTTTTTGTTACAGTAATAAAAGAACTCTTCATTATGTTCCGTCTTTGTCTTTCTTATATACAAGTTGTACCATGATTAAATCAATGTTGATCACGGAAATGGCTTTACCTGCAAAATGCCAAATCCAGCAACATTTAGGCTTTGGTGTTTTTTTTGTTTTTTTATATTTCAGATTTACCGAAGTTCTTACCTACTGCATTTAGTATGCTAAACGCCGAATAATACAAATGGTTGAAACGGTGTTGCATAAATAAGACACCATAAATAAGACACCACACTGGTGTATTTATTCAAGAAAAAAAAACCAGAGGGGGACGTGCGTACAAGTGAGCGGCTCATTGTCATCCGGGTATTCTGTCGAGATGGTCATGGCGGAGGGTACTGCAGTTCTCAGGAGGAATCGGCCTGGAACCAAAGCAAAGGTGAGGTTTTATTTAGGTCCCGACACATTAATAAGCCAACGAACGAGCACTACGAGGGCTTTGCTTTATTTCAATTTCGTTTGTTTCCCGGCGCACTGACCCTTGCACAAGTCGATGTCGGACTGCAGGGTTTGGCCCTGGGACTGGTCCATTGGTCTCCGAGTCATCTCATTTCCTCAAGGAGTTGTTTGGTCCTATGCTGACTGATTTGATGTGTGTTCTTATTTACATGACGTCGTTTTCTATTGAGCAGCCTCAATGTCATCGGAAAATGAAACGGGCGATTATATCTGGGGCAAATGGTGGTAGCGGACGCTTGGTGCCATATCATATCATCGCTAATATGCTAACGCTAGACGCGATGGCACAGCTTGCGTACGAAGCAGGTTAACTTGGACCACTGTTAACGCCGTAGTTCCCAGGTAACTTACTTGCAATAAAAGGTTATTATCGGTGTTGGCTTTTCCACATTTCCTCTTATTATAACGGGAGATTATAACGCCTGCCACCAGCTAGATGTCCAAGCTAGCCTCTTGTTGACGTTACCCGAGAAGCTGCAGCAAGATTGCAGCAACTTTCTATCTTTCATTGTATGACCGCTCTAAGTTGTCATTGTTTTAATATCTAGGATTTCTACAACTGGCCTGATGAATCATTTGAAGAGATGGACAGCACGCTTGCTGTCCAACAGGTGGGTTGTGTGTGTGTGTGTGTGTGTGTGTGTGTGTGTGTGTGTGTGTGTGTGTGTGTGTGTGTGTGTGTGTGTGT
>JAOPJL010000089.1:11606369-11621954 GCA_027123545.1 Trisopterus esmarkii | reverse complement strand
GGGGGCGGGGGGAGGATGATGGAGGGTAATAAAAAAGGGATTTATTAAAGGATGTCTTCGGAGAGGCGATGCTGCCCTCATGTGATTGGTACCCACAGACTTTCCAAATACACCCCCGCACACGCACACACACACACACACACAGACACATACACAGTAAATAAATTCAACCATGCTATCATTACTGACGTCGGCCCGTCTTCTGACACCACATCTGACTGGGGAGGCCACGCCTGAGCCACCTCAGACTTAATAATACGCCATTGCGGTATTTAGTCATCAACAAGTGAGCGACTTCAATGAGATTTGACATGTGTGAACTACTTGCTACACCTCCCATTAAGGTTTTTTTTTTCCGCCCCCTTGTGCGTGTGTGTGTGTGTGTGTGTGTGTGTGTGTGTGTGTGTGTGCGTGTGTGCGTGCTATGGTTATGAGCCAAGTCCCACCGGTCTTATCAAGGTTAAAGAGAGGGTGCGTTTAAGCGTTTAAGGATGAGGTACAACAGTGAGATGTTCTCCTGGGTCTGATCACAAAGCCCTCTCTCTCTCTCTCTCTCTCTCTCTCTCTCTCTCTCGCTCTCTCTCTCTCTCTTGTCACAGTCGTTCTCCCTGTCTCTCTCCCATTGGAGCCACTCCAGGCTGATAATAACTCCGGGATGTGTGGTGGGCCCGCAGAGGAAACTCCCTCCACCACAGCCTTCCACTATCGCTGTGGGAGTTCATCCGACACACACACACACACACACACACACACACACACACACACACACGGACATGGACTTAACTAAGACACCCATGCACAACACAGATTCACACAAGCACGCAAACACACGCACACACACACACACACACGTGTGGGAGAGATCGGATACACGCGACTTTAAGGATAATACACACACACGCACACACACACACACGGACATTGACTTAACACAGACACCCAACCACAACACAGATTCACACAAGCACGCAAGCTCACACACACACACACACACACACACACACACACACACACACACACACACGTGTGGGAGAGATCGGATACACACGACTTTAAGGATAATACTGGGTTATTACACACGCTCAGCTAATACACACGCAGACAGACAGACCAAAGGACAACCCCCTCGCTGTGGGCAGATGAGCAGACGCTGCACCACACCAGAGACTATCTGTGGCCCAGTAGATTCCTGTGGACGTCCACTGCCTGCAGCACCCAAACACAGAGAGTCCCTGAGAGACTGCCGCCCACACACCCTGTCTGCTCTCCCACACACTCCCACACACACACACACACACCGTACGGCAAATGGACACAGTAATGAAATAGTATTTAAAGATATTATAAAACAATGCAATAATACCAAAATACTATTATTAAAAACAGAAATAATGTGAATTACCAACTTTTACAGCAGCAGTATTCTGAGAGCACTACTGTCAGTCATCTAGAGACAGTGTAAGTGGAACCATCTGGGTCATAGCGTGTGTCAGGGTGTGACAGGAGTCGTCCCAGTGTGAGACAGAGACCACCCACACAAACACACACAATTCGACACCATGATATAGTATCTATATATCTCAACAAATAATCTGGAGCGAAACTGCTGTACATCTATAAATAGTGTATTGTTGTGCAAAGCCTACAGAATGGTCGAGAAGAATCTCTTGCGTCGCAAAACCAATTAAAGGAAAGCATTACATTTATTTTTTATTGCAGCATTAGAACTGGTCAATATCTCATTAATTAGAGAGCAGGTTTCAAAATGTTCAACCCATTTATTCAAGGATAACAAAACCTCTTCAGCAAAATACGTCCAAGACTATACAAATAGCTTCACTTGTTGAAATCCGTTCTATCGTCGTGGCAAATCCTGTCAAGGTGTGTTTTAACTGAAGCTCTGATGCCATCCACTGGTGAAATCTTGCTATGACAATAACCTTTTTTTTTAATAGAATCTGAATTTTGAAATGTCAGTCAAAAAGTACATTTCCCCTCCTTTACACACTCTGTAAAACAGGCCAGAAACTACAGCACGACTATCAATTTCCATTTTTAGATAGACAACAGAATGTGATGTCAGATTTCATTCGGGGCAAAGTGAAGACTGCAGGAAAAAGTAAACAACTACGATGAGAATGTTTTAGGTTCATTCACAGTCAAAAGTTTGTCAATTCTTCAGTCACCAAAAAACTGCCAACCAAGATTTGCTTGATCAGTTTGGAGAAAGAGCGAGAGTGAGAGTATCATTTTAATGATAGAATTCCACTTGTTCGGTTTGAAGGCCAACATTCAGGTTTCACCTGGACGCCCAACAAGGATGGACAGAGCTTGCATTCCACTAAAAGAATACCCACAACCAAACGGAGAGCACCAACATAAATAAGAGCCAACAAAACACACCAATATCCCCCTGCCTATTTCCTATTTACAGCCAAACCGGGAATACCAAAACGAAACATAGGCCTTCGTTATAAACCAACTATCGGGTCGTCACTACATTTGTTTAAAGTAATGAAGAAAAGATGGAGGAGTGATGTGGCGTGTTGTGGAGCAGGGTTCAATGGAGGTTGGGTTGAACCGTATCTTCAGTCTGTGTGCATCTTCAGCATCCAGTTCAAATTCGTAACCATTATAGTGATTAGAAAATTTTGTGTGTGATTGAATGCTCTTTTGTGGCAGGGGAAAAAAATGCAACAAAAAATATGACAGCCAAAGAAAAATGATGATGGGGCTGTTGGGGACTGGGACAGAATGGACACGAGATGGGTTTATGGCATCCTATTTAAAAATGTAAGCAGCCAATGTGCCACTCTTTTAAAGTTATAGAACATAAAAAAGTAAAATCAAAAAATAAGTAAAAATCAATCAGTTTAAGCTATCCTGAGAGGAATCTCAAAAATAAATACACCCTGGTCTGGTGCATCGAGCACACTTATGATAGTTGTCATTGTGTGTGTAACTGTGTGCATGTTCATGTTTGTATATATCTATGTATCTATGTGTATGTATGTGTGTTTTGTGATAGAAAGTCCAGACTGTGTCCATTAGTAGGTTAATATCCTTGTAGTCCATTGTAAATCTTCTGTACTGAACTTTGCTTCAGGAGACTCCGAATGCCTAAAACAGGTGAGGGGGAAAAACACACACAAAAAAACAGAATTAGAAGGCTAGCAACAGACATTGTTGAAGAATGTCCCAAGTAAATAAGAGCTTATTTTATACATTATCAAAGCCTAGAAGGTTTCCTCGTATTTGTATTGTCCCAGTATCTGCTGCACCATCTAGTGTAGCCCTTCCTCCTTCCCTGTCCCTTATCACTCGCTCTCCATCTGCCCCTCTCCACTCCATTCTCTCTCCCGCTTCCGCTCACCATCCTTCTGATTGTCATCCAGCTGCGTCTGGGGAAACTCCACATCAAAGCTGATGATGAGGGAACCACGGAGGTTGATGTTGTCGATGTTGGGCAGGCCTTCTCCCTTCTTCCACAGACGAGCACCGGATTTCGTTATCTTGTCTCTCACTATATGGACCTGTAATTGAACACAAATTGATTTAATGGTTACATCTAGTTTAAAAGAAACAGTGTTAATCCCAATCCTGTAACATGTCCATTATGTTTTGAGCAATAATCTTTTGAAATATTAAAAAATAACAAAATATTACTACACTACTACAGAGCACCTTATTCTTTCCTCAAGACATTTTCAAAACGCACCTTGTGTCCATCCAAGTGTGTGATGTCCATTTCGAAGCCAACCAGTGCCTCTACCAAGGAGATGGTGACGTTGGTGTAGAGGTCATCCCCCCGTCGCTCAAACACTGCATGTCTAAAAAGGAATGTAAAACCATGTCTTTGAAGCCATCCATCCATCCATATTACATACATCCAAGATTTTGCCGAAATTGACTTGTGTTGTTCGCAGATAAAAGCTAAACATGTTTGGATTGCCTCACTTGTTACCTCATTCCCTCCATGACGAACATGAGATGGCAGAGATTGAGCTCATAAACAAGTCTGCATGTGTTGAATGTCACCATGGGACATTCCTATTTGCAATAGGGATCTGTATGCGCAATACCAGGTCTATAGAGGAGTACCACGACAATCATTAGTTGTACACTTCTTTGACAGTACATCATGTGTATTTAGTAGTGCACTATGTGGGGTCCCAAATTTGTACACTCACATTTCAGACAATTCCCTAAATGGTGAACTTCATAGAGAAGCAGGGGACCAATTCAAACAGGGCATCTTCACATAATAAATGGGATTTAGAAGTACATACTTGAGGACTTTAATGCGGAATCGTAGATCCCCGGGCTCTCCGTCAATGTGGGGTTCACCTGTGCATCATGGTGACAATAAAATCTGAACTTTAGAAGTGCAAATACAAACATTAATCAAAGTCCCAGGGACAGACTGTTGGATTTTAGGGTCTGGGTAGCATAAGACTTAGAGCCTTGGTGAGGGGGCCGTTACCTTCCCCTATGAAAGGGTACTCCATCTCATCTCGCACCCCTTGTTCAATCTCCACCTCAAGGGTCCTCTCCTCGTTGACCAGCCTACGATGAGTCAAACAAACCACACATATTTAGAAGTGAACATTATGCACTAAAAGAAATGCACATTTACAATAGACTTACAATAAGACAGTAAATGAATAGAAACATTAAGGTGCATGGGAAATTGTGTCGCAACTTGAGCGACGAAAGGGATCAACAATGGACTTGTGAGCGTGGCAGCTTTGACCCACTTGATGTTGGGGCACTCATCACAGACCACCTCCTGGGTCATCTGGAAACGTCCCGGTCCGAGCTGCGTTGTCCTCATCTCCTGTCTGCAGTTGCATTTCCTCTTGCCAGGGGCTTCTTTGGCTACAGGCTTGACACGGACAACCTTTGTGGTAAACATAGAGTAGAACAATAAATAAGTTGTATAAGGTGTAAAAAGAAAAAAATGGTTTGAAGAGGAGATATTGTTTGATATATCTGTGACACATATCAAATAATGCGTTGCATTTTCCAGTGTGACACAGACATGATCGTATAGACCGTTAGAAAAGGTATTCATCTACCTCAACAAAGTTCCCAGAGTACACCTCTTCTAACGTGACCTCTAGATCGAGAACGATGTCATTTCCTCTGGGGATGTTTCTGTCCTGCTGTTGCCGGTTGCCGCCAAACATGAATCCAAAGTCTCCAAAGAAGCTAAAAGGGTGAAGAGATGACTTGTAATATCCAGGCAAACATACTAATTTAATAACGTTTCCTAAGTGATGTGTGTTTGTGGCTTTATTTATTCCATCATAGTCTGTTACAATATAAAACTGTAGTCTCAATATGTATCTGTACCAAGGGGGAAGGGGGTTCAAAGAGGATTCAATCCCTGCTTGTCATGACGGCATGAACTTCAGCTATTTTACATTATCCAACTCACCTTGAAAATATATCATTGTGTGAACCACCATGTCCTTCTTTGAGTCCATCCTCTCCGTACGCATCATATTGTTTCCTCTTCTCCTCATCTGAGAGTACCTAAGAAGAGAAATAAAAGTACATTTGCATATATTGTAAAATAATTCAGACATATATGCCACGGCCTTCAGAATACTCAAATACACCTGCAACACGGCTTCAGTATCTGAGCCACTCCCAGAGATCCACGTCGTGTTTTTGTGTCAACCAGAGCAGTAACGCGTGTACCAATCACACACAGCCACCCGGTCTGTTCGGCCAATCAAGATCGGTGTAGGGTTTCTAACGGCAACCAAATAGATAGCTTACTTTGGGATGATCATGATACGTTTTCAAGTTAAAAACACACAATACCCTGCAATGACTACCAGCTATAGTTATTTCCTTTCCAGTACAAGAGTAATAAAATCGTACACAATGTTATAGTTGATTAAAAAAAACGTATGCCCACCTCATAAGCAGCCCCCAAGTCTGCAAATTTGTCTGCAGCTTCTGGGTCATCCTGGTTCCTGTCAGGATGTAACTGTAGAGCCAGCTTTCTGTAGGCCTTTTTGATGTCCCTGATCGAAGCAGCCTTGGTTACCCCCAAGATCTTGTAGAAATCTCGACTGAAGGAGGGGCATGGGAAAAGGAGACGAGAGAGATTATAAACAAATGCAGGCAATGCATTTATAAACCAAACGTAAGGAGCATGCGCCACGGCTCTATCGCTAGGCCTGCTAGTATGTTATAACATGTGTTTTTATATTGTTTATTTGATTTAGAAAACCAGCTAGCTATAGCAACCAACAGCAATGAATAGGAAACGAGCTGCTTCGCATGGTGGCAAATGTGAACGTTTCACAGTCGTTACGATATGGACAATCAACACTATAACGCATCGGATTACCGACTATATAACTAGTTTACAAGTCACTCGAATAGGTACTCGCAAGATACATCTTTATAGGACTAAACAACTGGCTGGTCTGGTTCCCACATGCAGCAGGGTGAGCAGCGCTCGGCTAGACCAATCACAAAGGAACATGTGTACCAGCTGGCTATGCCGACTTACTAGCGTGTGTATATTGTGTAAGAGAATGACTTACCCTGCCAAAACCACCGTAATAAAATACAGGAGCAGACAGCAAACATTACACAGATTCATCCCCTTCACGGCCATTGGTATTTTTTAAATTTGAAGAAGGCCAAAACAGCACCCGGCTTTTGAAAACTGGTGTAGTGCTGTCAGTCTGTTAGCTTCTTCCTCCTGTCAGGAAAGACCCGCCCACTGCTGTCGAAGGCCAGCCCCTTTCTTAAAGATATAAACTATATAAAAAACTATAAATGTTCTGTATCTGCATTTGCTTAGGTTGCATATCTGTCTTTTAAAATAAGATATAACCTTACTTTTACAAAAAAATAAAATTATTTAGATTAATATTGAATCTATCTCGGACAGCAGAACTCCACATCCGTTGCACTAGGCGCGCTCCCGTCCGGTGCGCGCAACAGATGGAGCTGTTGCTGTACATGTTTCTGTGGGCGCCAAATAGGAAGAGCCAGAAGAAACCTCCTCATCCTTCTGACTTGGAACACCCTCCTCCAACATCAGGCTGGAGCATTCTAGGTCTTTCTTACCACTTATGAAGAAGTCAATAACCCCATTGCCTTTGTTGCCATACCAAGATGGAACAGCGTTTTCCCGGGAGCAACCCAGTGGCTAAAAGTAAGTCAGAAGCAGGCAGGTGTCCATCATCACACTCCATAGCGTAGCTAAGCTAACGCTAGCCACCCCGGTTTTACTGTTTTGTTTACGACTGTAACGGGATTTTGTGTCCGCTGCAAACTGTTGAGCCTACTACTGGAACGAAAGAAACGTATTGGAAAGTAAAGTCTAATGAAGCCCAGTGCCGTCGTACCTAGCGCTTCATCTGCTTGAAGCTGAAGTGTTTTGGCTAACTAGCTGGTCCTATCTTGCCAGTTGTCATGGTAACGTGTATCGTTTTTTGGACCTGGTCACGTTCGCCACGACACATGTCTGTGCCATTTGACTTTTTATTTTTGACAGTCTACTCTAGTCTTACATGCAATATGTCCAGCCCTTCTCTGTAAATACACCGTGTTCCAAATTATTACTCAAATTGTAATGAAGTGTTATAAAGATTACATTTTTTGTTTTTTTCAATTAAACTCATGGATGGGGGCTTGAGCCCAGGGCTCTTTAGATCACTGAAATCAATCTCAGACACCTGTGACCAATTAGTTTGCCAGGTGAGCCCAATCAAGGAAAAACTACTTATGAAGGGCTTTCCACATTATTAAGTAGATGACTATTTCCAAGCAATATGGGAAAGAAAAAAGATCTCTCTGCTGCCGAAAAGCGTGAAATAGTTCAATGCCTTGGACAAGGTATGAAATCTTAGATATTTCGCGAAAACTTAAGAGCGTGATCAGATTCGTACTGTTAAGAGATTTGTGGCTGATTCAGAGCACACACGGGTTCGTGCAGATAAAGGCACAAAGAGGAAGGTTTCTGCCAGACAAAAACATCGGATCAAGAGAGCAGCTGCTTAAATGCCATTACAAAGTAGCAAACAGATATTTTAAGCTGCTGGTGCCTCTGGAGTCCCACGAACATCAAGGTGTAGGATCCTCCAGAGGCTTGCAGTTATGCGTAAACCTTCTATTCGGCCACCCCTAAACAATGGTCACAAGCAGAAACGGCTGCAGTGGGCCCAGAAATACATGAAGACTAAGTTTCAAACAGTCTTGTTCACTGATGAGTGCCGTGCAACCCTGGGTGGTCCAGATGGACGGGTGGTGGACGGGTGGTGGACGGCCACCATGCCCCAACAAGGCTGCGACGTCAGCAAGGAGGTGGCGGAGTCATGTTTTGGGGGGAATCATGGGGAGAGAGCTGGTTGGCCCCTTTAAGGTCCCTGAAGGTGTGAAAATGACCTCTCTAAAGTAGGTGGCGTTTCTGACTGACCACTTTCTTCCATGGTACAAAAGGAAGAACTGTGCTTTCCGTAACAAAATCATCTTCATGCATGACAATGCGCCATCTCATGCTGCAAGGAATACCTCTGCATCATTAGCTGCTATGGGCATAAAAGGAGAACCTCATGGTGTGGCCCCCGTCCTCCCCTGACCTCAACCCTATTGAGAACCTTTGGAGCATCCTCAAGCAAAAGATCTATGAGGGTGGGAGGCAGTTCACATCCAAACAGCAGCTCTGGGAGGCTATTCTGACATCCTGCAAAGAAATTCAAGCAGAAACTGTCCAAAAACTCACAGGGTCAATGGATGCAAGAATTGTGAAGCTGCAATCAAATAAGGGGTCCTATGTTAAAATGTAACTTGACCTGTTAAGACATTTTTGATTGAAATAGCTTTAGATTTCACTAACTATGACATCCTAAGGCTGCAAATTAGAAAAATGAGCATTTTCAGTTATTTACAACCTATAAATTGTTACAAAACTCTGTCGTGCGTAATAATTTGCAACAGTGCGTTTTAAGTTTTTTATTTTTTTTTAAATACTGTTATCATTGGGAGGTTTGTTCAATAACATTTGAATTCATAAAATAACTGTTGATGACTTAAATTATGCTGACTGTCATTTGCATCGACTATTTAGGGAAATCTGAGAAAAATATAATTTGCATAATAATTTGGAACACGTTATAAACTTTTTGGAGAGTGCGACGACTTTATGTTTTGTGTTGTTTTGGGTCGCAATAGGCATTCACAAGTTCAGGACGCCAGCTCTTTTGTTTGAGTATCCATTTGTTGCAACTCGGGGCTGATAATGTGTCGGTCTCCGGCAGATTTGACTCCGTTTTGATGGAGAAAACGCACGGTTACCAATTTCGAGATGAACGTAACGGACATAAAAATATCTGGTTCGTTTCATAATGGATCAATGTAGCCGGGCCACCAATAAAACTATTAAAATCTATTTAGGTTGGAGAGACACTATAGTATAACTAACGTTATGGAGTTGCTGGAATATATCTTGCTGGCAGTCTACAGTGAATCCTTTATTACTTCACAACAGAAACTTGAACAATATCTCATCCAGTTCTGATCTGATTAGTTACATTTCCGTTTTATTTTTGCTGTATGCTACATCCCTTATGTCCCTTATGTATTTATTTAATTTAGTTTTTTATGTGGTGGCATTGTCTTTATTTGCCTTTTACATCAGCAATTATTAATTAAATCAACAAAGTATGTATTGAGTTACATGTAAATGGTGCTAATATGTACGTTCATTATATGGTTTCTCTCATTTCAGAAAGACCCAACCCAACATTACTGACATTGTTCAAAGGAAGGTCTGCACAACACAGCAAGCAGCTGCATTGACTGATGGTATCCTGAATATGTTGGTCCACTATCAATGGTGGAGGATGAAGGTTTCAGACTAATGATTCACATCTTCAACCCTGGTTACACTCTTCCCTCGAGGACCCATGTTACCAAACTGATGGAGAGGAAGTACAAGCAGACATTCCAAGCAGTGAAGAGTTTCATAAAAGGCACCCAGAACAAAATTGCTCTCACTGCTGATGTGTGGACAATCTGCCTTACGACCATGCCACTAGAGGAAATACATATGGCATCCAACATTGCAGAATGGTTGGAAGAGATAGTAGCCAGGTTTGAAATTCCCCCAAGCAAAATGATTGCTATTGTGCATGACAATGGTGCCAATATTTTGGCTGCATCAAAAGTACTAGAGGAGACGCATGGGTGGTCCTCAGTCCGCTGCGCTGGCCACACCTTGCAGCTGCCGATCAATTCTTTACTGAAGCACTCAAGCATTGAAAAAGCAGTTGGGGCTGCAAGGTGTCTCGTGGAACACTTCAGAAGAAGTGAGCTAGCCTGCAACAAACATAAAAACAGCAACAAATGGGAACACCTCAGCACAAGCTTGTTCAGGATGTAAGCACTAGATGGAACAGCACATTCTACATGATTAGCCGAATGCTTGAGCAAAGGTGGCCTGTAACTGCCACGCTTTCCGACTCAACTGTTACAGAGAGGCAATAGGTACCTTGACTTAAAAGCCTGGAACCTACCGGTACTTGAAGAGCTTTCCACAGCCCTTAAACCCTTTGAATGTGCCACTGCGTTTATGAGTGGGGAGAAATACACGACAATCTCTGCAGTACCTCCACTTGTGAAGGGGCTAGTGAAGTCCACCCAGAGTTTTGTCTTCGAGTCAGCAGCAGTGCAGGCTTTCCAAGTCACTGCTACAGAGCAGCTTCATCAGCGATGGAAGAAGGAGACTACTTTCTCTGACACAGCACCGAACACAGTGATCCCCTCCTCCGCCCTGGACCCGAAGTTCAGGAAACTGAGGTTTCTGACACCTGAGCAGGTCTTTAAGGGGCAAGCCAAAGTGCAAACACAGGCATTCGAAGTGAGATAGGATCATCAGCAGCAGCATGATGGTGTCCATGAGCAAACCAGTGTCACCTCCACCATTACTGAAGCTGCTCCTGCACCTACAACTCCTGTTTCTCTATTTCACTCACTCCTTGATTCTGAAACCAGCAGTGAAGAAGAGTAAAGAGAGGGGGAAGCCTCTCTTTGCACCTTCCTAAGGAGGAAAATCCGTTACATTGGTGGAAGGCTAATGAGAATAGATATCCCACCATGGCCATGGCCTACTTATGCATTCCTGGTACCTCAACACTATCTGAGCGCCTCTTCTCTGCATCAGGCAACATCGCTTCCAAGAAGAGAGCCAGCCTTAGCCCAGAGTATGTGCTTACATTTTTGCATTGCAATGCAGTTGCGTTTTTGAATGTGAAATGTCAGAAATGTGGCAATTTCATAAATTTTTCGGCAGTCTGAATGTGCACCAAGAAATGTGTGAATTTTTGGGTATGGGAAGGTCCCCAAAAAGGCAGTCGAACTCGTAAAATAATAAAAGAAGCGACAAAGAATAACCAACAGGGTTAATCGCCCGCCATATGTCAGCTCTGTCCCTAATAAGAATAACCAATACAGTTACAATAGGGACTTCGCCCGACTTTGTCGGCTCGGTCCCTAATAAAGCACTAAAATGTCCATTATTCCATTACTTCAAGAAATATACAAAGGAATATAATATTATTGATTTGACTATGGGCATATACCGCTGCCCATTGATCAAGCACAAGAGGCTTGATCTATGGGCGTAGTTCAAATGACTCTGGACACAATTTAATAGTCCTTCAACCATTCAGACCAATGATTAGCGGTTTAACCGCACCCTGGCAACCCAGCTCACCATCCTCACCAGCCTGCACCAACAGGACTGGGACCGCCACTTTCCCCTGCCCTCAGCCCTCACATTCGGGCAGGAGCTCCGGACACCAATGCACTTGGTGTTCAGGTCCCCACCCGAGCCAGAGGTTGCTGGGGGTGTGGCTATGGACTTTTTCCAAAGGCTGAGGGATCTCCTGCTGGTGGTCCATGACTACACCCGCCAGGCTCAGGCTGCCTCAGGGAGGAAGCATAAGAGGGGCTATGACACTTGCTGTCGGGGACAAGCGTTGTCCCCGGGTGTGGGTGTACTGCCCTGTCAGAAAGAAGGGGGTCTCCCCTAAACTGCGGAGCCACTGGCAGGGGCATTGGGAGATCCTCGACAGTGTCTGAGGTGGTGTACCGCCTGCGGATGCCTG
Source organism: Trisopterus esmarkii (assembly GCA_027123545.1). NCBI lineage: Eukaryota > Metazoa > Chordata > Actinopteri > Gadiformes > Gadidae > Trisopterus > Trisopterus esmarkii. The sequence continues at coordinate 11,609,814 of JAOPJL010000089.1, read as the reverse complement.
GACGGGGGCATGTGGTGGTGATCCACCAGGACAAGACACTCGCTGTACTGCCCCCCGCGCCCGAGATGTTGCTGGGGAGGGAGGCGGAACTGCCTGCGGAAATCCTTGCAGTTCCCCAGGCGGCCCCCATGCCCCTGCCGGCTCCCCTGCAGTTGCCGCTCCTGGGAGGATCCAGTGGCCTAACCAACGGCGCAGAGCCCCTGACATTAGATCACTTTTCAATCACATTACTCAGCCAAACAGCACAGTGGCAGAGGGAGGTTGGAAAGATTGAAGGCCTTTATGGAGACATGTTTAGCAAGGTAATAGCAATTTACGCAACATATAACTTGCCATTGTAACTGTCAGAAAAATCCTGACTGTTTCCCAATGTGAAGGCTGCAGCCTTGCTAGAACGCTTCTTTGCGAGTCGCATCCTATGGAGATGGGGCAGTGCTGGCTATAGTGCTGCGTAGCGTTTGTAATGACTTGCTAGTGTGGAAGTGCTTCTGCTTCTGCTTTTTACTGCTCCAGTGGTAAATATTGTAATATTTTAATTGTTGAAATGGTTATTGGATACAGTAGTTTGTTTAAACACAAGCTACGTTCATATTAAAACAAATCAATCCATGCAAAATACAGCCTATCATTACGTTGCAAAAAAATCTAAGCATAACTGTTTACATTTACATGGTTTTGGCTCATTGAGGATGCATTGATGGATCCTTGAAAAATCGCGGAATTCTTAAAAAGAGTGTTCTCAACATTGGAACAGGGCTTGTCGGCGTTCTTTGATGTGGCGTTCTTAAAAAGGCGGCCGTTGAGCGTGCTTCCTTCACATTGGGAAACAGCCAGTCTTTCAAAACAAAGTCACGGTACACTTTCAATCAGAAAGAGTATTTTAAATTAGTTGCAACTATTTGCGATATTAGTCAATGCTAAGGGTACATAATCCAACCTCGCTGTGAGCCCACCTAAAACAAAGAATGACTCCATGCCAACCATAATCCTTTCCTTCAGATTTTTGTTTTTTTGTTTGTTTTTTACCTTGTCTGATAGCTTTACATTTCTTGCAAGGGAAATCCCTGGCCACACAGCCATGCCAAAACACTCTACGCCATGTCCTGCATAACCCATTAGTTCATAGCTACCAAGCTACCAGTCAGAAAGCCCAAAGCGCTTCTACGTGCCTTGACTGCCAAGGCCTAAATGGTTTGGTCGTTTTCCTTTTGTTTTGTCTCACAGCTAAATCCCCCCTCCAACATTACCAGGGCACAAAATGCCTAGGCTAGGCCAGGCTATGCTACAGTATGCTAGAGTAATGATGCAAGTGGAGCGCACCAGGTGCCTGCAATCTCCTGGCCAGCCATCCTCTGAGCCCCGCCCAAATAGACTGGTGTGAAATCAGATTTTGGCGATGACAACTTTGAGGCTCTGTGTTGGCCCCAGCCGTGAAATGTGTTTTGTCTGCCAGGTTTACAGGCTAAGAATGTGCTACTCTCAGTACTTGCACACACAGAACAAGCATGTGGCTACCATACAGTGAGCATGCTTGTGTGCAAGCACATGCACGTTCAGAGCACGTGGTACAATATGCATGCAACGCTCTGTGGCCACTACCTTTGTGTGAATAAATAGCTTTTAGTTGGTGTTTGTATATGATTCTTACACGTGTGTCATGGGATTTGAGCCACCTGCTGCGTTGCTGATCGGCGGTTCCCAGTATAGCTTGGTGGGGGCGGGGTTGGTTTGGTGGTATATTCAGGAGGGTGGCGGATGGGAGCAGCTTGCAGCATGGTCGCTCTTTTCCCTAACATGAGCTGAGCGTCTCTATTTCGATATCTGTATTTTACTTGGGTGTGTCCCCTGCCACTCCCCATTTCCATGGCTCAAACAGTCCCTTTGAAAATCACCCGTCTGTCATGGAGGCAGCGTTACGCATGCAAAGACAAGAAGATAAAAAATACATGCAAGGAAAAAAAAAGAGCCCATGCTGCCGCAGACAGGGGCAGCGAACCAGAGCAACGTGTGTCTAACTGCCTTCACATGTGCGACAGTAAAAGTCATGTCAAGTAGAACTACTGTTTGCCAGCATGGCACTCTATAGACTATACAGCCACTCCCCAACCCATCACCCGCCCCTCCTGGTCCCCAGTCAGCCGCCTGCACCACCACTTACAACAGCACAACCCATTGTGTAGATAAAGCAAGTCAGCCAGCTAGGCATTGGAAGCCGTCCAGACAGTCAGGAGGGAGCCAGGAACCCCTGATGAGATGCATCAGTATGGCAGGGACCACCTGTGTAATATACTGTACAGTAATATACTTTAGTGTAGTAAATCGTAATACTGATGTGCAGATGCTGCAAAACCAGCAATACAGGAAATTATTCCCTTCACCCCATTTTACTTAGCCATAAAGACCTGAGACACACAGGCTACCTACCTACCTAATCTCCTTTTGTTCCCGATCTCCTTTTGTTCACAATGGCGGCTATGTTGCTCAATATCCGACATGACAAGCACAGCAAATAACTAGGATGGATCCTAGTGCTGAGAGGAAATGGGTTTGTCTGCTTATTGAGCTGGAGGAGGAGTCGATAAGTGGAGTGGATGGGTGTGCGGAGATGGAGGTAGGGTCGCAGGGTAGGACTACAATGGCAGATGACGCAAGGAGGATGTGGAAGCAGACATGGACAGCATTGGGGGAAAAAAGCATCTAATAAATCAGAGACAAACAGAGGGAGGGTAAAAGGAGTTCGGCAGAATGGGACCCCAAAGGAAATAAAATAATCCCTGATGGCAAAGCATTGTTGGTATAGTGGAGGTGTCTAATGCAGATCAATGGCAATACCTCAGGTGTGCATGCATCTTATGGCTGGGCGATATACCAGTAGTAAGTATATCCAGTGTTTCCCCCAGCACTGTATGGTTAAGGCGGTCGCCTTAACAACACCACTACCAATGTATAATTAAAATATATACATTTATTTATTTTTTATTATTATTATTGTCATTATGCATAAACAGAGTACATAACTCTTGCAGGGAAAGAAAACATACTTCCATCAGGTACAAAAAGTATAGATATATAATGCATTGGTCATACTGTTTACAACAATTGTCATGCCAATAAAGCTTTTTGAATGGAATTGAAACAGCGACATTTGGTGCTGGTATATACAGCCACGCAGGATAGCATCCGCTGATGCTTCTCGTCAGCTGTGCCACAAATAAGAAGATCCATTTGTATTCAAATAAACAGTCTTTTATTTCATTAGTGCGTATTGGCATCTTTGAGCGAAATACCCCCAAAATGTTAACAGCACCGCGCCTCCTCGCTCTGGGTGGCGACCACCGTGACTAAGACATTTCCTGGGGGAAAAACTGTATGGGCCCTATTTTAACGGTCTGAAACGGAAGTGGGAAAGCGCATTGCGCAAGTAGCTTTGTGGGCGGTTCTACGG
>JAOPJL010000089.1:11595617-11606269 GCA_027123545.1 Trisopterus esmarkii | reverse complement strand
TCTGTCTGTCTGTCTGTCTGTCTGTCTGTCTGTCTGTCTGTCTGTCTGTCTGTCTGTCTGTCTGTCTGTCTGTCTACACTCATTTTTAGTCAAACTGTCTGGACGACAGATGTGCTTTGAGTTTAACATGGGGACCAACATCTGTAATGTCCCCGTATTGATAAACTCATGTGTCTCTGTGTCCCCCCCCAGGCACGGGGGTGAGGACTACGTGTTCAGTCTCCTGACAGGGTACTGCGACCCCCCCGGGGGGGTGCAGATGAAGGAGGGGCTGTACTATAACCCCTACTTCCCGGGCCAGGCCATCGGCATGGCCCCGCCCATCTACAACGAGGTGCTGGAGTTTGAGGACGGTGAGTCGTGTTCTGATGCAGTCTGCTTCCTTGTTGTTGTTTGGCCCCAATGCCAAGAGCCAATCCATGTGCGTGTTACTGACTCTGCAATTCAGCCAATCAGATCCTGTTTTGTGTGTGCGGTTTGTATCGGTGCTGATGGTTGTGTGTGCCGTAGGAACGCCCGCCACCATGAGCCAGGTGGCCAAGGACGTGTGCACCTTCCTGAGGTGGGCGGCCGAGCCGGAGCACGACCAACGCAAACGCATGGGCCTCAAGGTAGGCTGACCCCAGGACGGACACCACGACCAGAACCACTCACTGTGGGTCAACGAGGCCACTTGACCCACTTCCTGTCTCTCTTCTGGTCTCTCTTCTGGTCCTCTCTGTCTCTCTCTCAGATGCTGATGGGCTCAGCCATTCTCATCCCTCTGCTCTACTACCTGAAGAGACACAGGTGGTCTGTGATGAAGAGCAGGAAGATCGCGTACCGGCCCCCCAACAAGTAGGGAGGCGGGTCCGGGCCAGGGGGCCGCGTTCAGCCGCTCCGCTTCTCACCACTAGTTTCCCACGGACAGACGGCCGGGCCGCGGGGGTCCGTCTGGAGCGGTGGGCGACAGCTTCCTGTTATTGTGGAACCGTTCACGGTTCTCTGAAGAGTCGCGGTGTTCCTGAACGCACCCTTGCGACGGTCCTGTTTGTCACGCCATCATACCAGTTAAGGAGTTGGTCCGTCTTTATAAGATACGACACCGAGGGCCATCCATCCGCTGTCCATTCTGAGTGCGTCAAATCTATTGTTTTCTTGTTCACTTGACGAAGAGGAGTCACGGTGGAAATATTGCAGCCTCTCTTAACCTCAGTTTTACTGTACAAAATAAATTATCTGGAAGGAACCCGCTTGGTGTCAATTACTGGAGAATAAAGCACAAGGTTTGAATGGTGGATGTCAAATGTGTTAAGGAAATTTGATTGACATATTGTTAAGGTGTCAAACAAGAATTTAATACATTGTCATCAAATGATGTGAAGGTAAAGCGGTCTAGAGCAGTACAGTGTTCCAAATTATTACGCAAATCAAGTGTTATAAAGATTACATTTTTTGTTTTTTCAATTAAACTTGGATGGTATTGTGTCACAGGGCTCTTTAGAGCACTGAAATCAATCTCGGACACCTGTGACCAATTAGTTTGCCAGGTGAGCCCAATTAAGGAAAAACTACTTATGAAGGGCGTTCCACATTATTAAGTAGATGACCACTTCAAAGCAATATGGGAAAGAAAAAAGATCTCTGCTGCCGAAAAGCGTGAAATTGTTCAATGCCTTGGACAAGCTATGAAAACCTTAGATATTTCACGAAAACTTAAGCGTGATCATCGTACTGTTAAGAGATTTGTGGCTGATTCAGAGCACACAGGTTCGTGCAGATAAAGGCACAACGAGGAAGGTTTCTGCCAGACAAAAACATCGGATTAAGAGAGCAGCTGCTAAAATGCCATTACAAAGTAGCAAACAGATATTTGAAGCTGCTGGTGCCTCTGGAGTCCCACGAACATCAAGGTGTAGGATCCTCCAGAGTCTTGCAGTTATGCGTAAACCTATTCGGCCACCCCTAAACAATGGTCACAAGCAGAAACGGCTGCAGTGGGCCCAGAAATACATGAAGGCTAATTTTCAAACAGTCTTGTTCACTGATGAGTGCCGTGCAACCCTGGATGGTCCAGATGGATGGAGTCGTGGATGGGTGGTGGACGGCCACCATGTCCCAACAAGGCTGCGACGTCAGCAAGGAGGTGGCGGAGTCATGTTTTGGGCGGGAATCATGGGGAGAGAGCTGGTTGGCCCCTTTAAGGTCCCTGAAGGTGTGAAAATGACCTCTGTAAAGTATGTGGAGTTTCTGACTGACCACTTTCTTCCATGGTACAAAAGGAAGAACCGTGCTTTCCGTAACAAAATCATCTTCATGCATGACAATGCACCATCTCATGCTGCAAGGAATACCTCTGCATCATTAGCTGCTATGGGCATAAAAGGAGAGAACCTCATGGTGTGGCCCCCATCCTCCCCTGACCTCAACCCTATTGAGAACCTTTGGCGCATCCTCAAGCAAAAGATCTATGAGGGTGGGAGGCAGTTCACATCCAAACAGCAGCTCTGGGAGGCTATTCTGATAGCTTTTGATTTCACTAACTATGACATCCTAATACTGCAAATTAAAAAAATGAGCATTTTCAGTTATTAACAACCTATAAAATGTTATAAAACTCTGTCGTGCGTAATAATTTGCAACAGTGCGTTTTAAGTTTTTTATTTTTGAAAAAATACTGTTATCATTGGGAGGTTTGTTCAATAACATTTGAATTCATTAAATAAGTTGATGACTTAAATTATGCTGACTGTCGTTTGCATCAACTATTTAGGGAAATCTGAGAAAAATATAATTTGAAACACAGTGTATAGGATTTCGTTAACTTACTCAAGTTGATCTGCTCAAGTAATTTAGCATGACTATTTCTGTATATGTATGTGTAAATAAAATGTGGTATTTTCTGTACAGCCATGGAGTCGGGGTCTGTGAGAATATGGCCACGGATGGGGCCCTTCCTTTTGGGAGCACTGCAGGTAACTATACTGTACACATGGCACTTCGCTGTGGAGACGTATCTGTGACATGTCTAAAGGGTGACTTCTTTCAAAGGTGGCGCCCCCTTCGAAACTTGGCTTGCACTACCTTCGCAAGATGGCTCTGTATGTGCGTACAAGGGATGGCTGCTTCCCTAGTTTAAATTGGCCTATGTGGAGACACATTGCATGTGGGAAGCTTCAGCTCACAGAAGACCTCGCATGGCTCTACTTTGAGACCTTTGACCTCCTCACAACCCGCCCGCCAGAGGAGAGACTGGGATGGGCGGAGGCCCTGTCCCAATGCTCGGACTCCAAAGAGCTTGACCACCAGCGAAGTAAGGTAAATCTAACTTCAGGTCATTGTAGTTATAAGGGAATATTATGTTTGGGTCCCCCTTCCGGACCTGGAACATTTGATGGTTGAGAGGCGACTGGGAGGTGTTGGGTGTTAGTACAGATCTAATGTTGTGGTTGGTAGATAGCTAAGTAACAAGCGCAGTCTTCCTCCTGAACTTATGTTTATAGAACTCCATTAACGTCTTTTGTATAATATTTGACATTGTTCTATTCCATTTATTACCATCAAATCGTGTAGATTGTCTGAATTTGATGGGCTAAGATATGAGATATCTCTCTTTCTTTCTTTCTTTCTCTCTCTCTTCCTTTTCAGTTATTCGTGAACACTTTGAAGTTCCTACTCTTCCTCTACATCCAGCAGCTAAACCATGTGTCTCTGCGCACCTCTCTAATTGGGGAAGAGTGGCCCAGCCCACGCACTCGCTCAGCCTCTCCTTGCTCTGAGAGGGAGTCCAAGAACAGTTCCCGCAACAAGGTTGACCTAAAGTTTAAAAACAAATGTTAATACCTTGCATCACAGTAACAAAGTCACTTGAATTAGAAACCCATCAATCGAGATGGAACTCTTTTGTGTAGTATCACTGCCCTGTCTCTTATTGCTCTCTCTCTCTGTTCTCTTCCCTGCCTTGGTTCTGCTGCAGAACTGGGATGACCACGCCCACTTGTCCTTTGTGTACAGCCACCTGGGGGACCTGCTGGAATTGCTGGTAGAACCAGGCCAACTCTCAAGCTCTGGCCAGGCCATACGAAGCAGTCAGGTGGGAGAAATGTCACCGCATGTTGTTCATAGGCAACAAACTTGGAATAAGGAAAAGGGCTTTGTATTTGGGGTCATGACCATTATTATTATGCATAGGAGTATAAAATGCAGATCAAGAAAATGTGAATCTTAATTTTATTATTGTTCCTTTAAGACAATTGTAACTGATTCTGCAGTCTCCATTTTCCAGGTGTCCCTGGAGGCAGCGCAGGCCTTGAGCCTCCTGCTAGAGGGCTCAGCGGACCTTGTTAAAACCATTTATCCCGTCCACAAGCTGCTGCTCAAAGCTCCACTGCAGGCGCAGGCTGGCTACTCCAAGCTGAGTCGCTCCTTCCCCCTGCAGCAGCTGCTCACCTGTCTCCGGCAGAACCTCACTGTCAACCCCTTCGGCATAACCGCCTGCCTGCACTCGGGAAAGAAACTCACCTGGGCCCAACAGGGCAAGTTAAATGGTTCAATGGATTACCCTTTCCTGGAGTTCACAGCTCACTAGTGTGTAGCCTTTATGTGTAGAAAGGTGTAATGGGTCTGTGTCGAATGATGGCCCTGTATTCATTCATTTGAATACAAATTATTGAAGTGTATATTTGGTCAGTGGCTGTTTCTTTAATACAATTCTGCGAACAATGCATTATTCTTTGCATTTGATCTGCAATATTTGTGGCTTTTGTAGGTGTATGATTCCGTAAAAAAAATACAATTGATTTATGCTTGCTGTGCAAAGACTGCACACGCTTCCTTTTCATTGAACCCTTGCATGTGTCCCTTGTAGTGGAGGGCTCCATGAAGAGGGCCAAGATAGTGAGGAACACCCACATGGCCCCAGCTGGTAGCGGGATGCTGCTGATGTCCCAGGTCTTCCAGCAGACGCTGGCTAAAGACTCGGACAAGCTGACGGGCGCCAACATAAGAATACACAGATGCTCTCACGCTTTCATATACCTCTTATCACCTCTAAGGTATGGCTCCATCATCCTTTGATTTTCTTGGGGGGGGGGGGGACGACATATTGACAAGTGTGTGGTGTGTGTTGCAAACCCCCCTCCAGGTCAGTAACTGTGGACAAGTGCTGCAACTGCACGGTGGTCTTGGGTCCCGTGGAGACCAGCGTCCACCTCCACTGCTGTGAGGACGTCCGGGTGGTGTGCGTGGCCGGCCGCGTGTCCATAGGAGCCTCCTCCCGCTGCACCGTCCACGCACTGACCCCAACCCGCCCACTGCTGCTGCCCGGGAACACGGACATCACCCTGGGGCCTTTCCACACGCACTACCCCACCCTGGAGGACCACATGGCCAGCGCGGGGCTGGCCGTGGTGCCCAACGTCTGGGACCAACCCTTGCTGCTAGGTGTCGACGGCCTTGTCCCCCACTCGCTCAGTTCTCCTTCCAGCACAGACTCTTCTCCGGGCTGCTACCGGCTCCTGCCCCCGGCAGAGTTCAACCCTCTGGTGGTGCCTTTCCCGATGGAGGGGGACACGTGCGAGGTGCCGGGTGGGCTGCCTCCAGCGTACCAGGCAGCGCTCCTCTTGAAGGAGAAGAGGATCTGGAACATGCAGAGAATCGTGTCGGCTTCCCAGCTCAATGAGTGAGTGGCAGGATTCACTTCTGGTCCCATTTATGGTCGATATAGTTTTGTTACGCGGATGACGACACGGCATTGTAAACTTGCCTCGTCATTCCCAAATGAATCAGACACGACTGAATGAATGTGATGGCTACACTTTTGCTTACCCTGCGATGGCACCTCTGTCGAAAACCTTGTTTTATTTGTTATATCAAGGCTGATGTGTAATCCTAGAGCTCGAGTAAGCTTGCAGCATGCATAGATAACTTGGGAGCATTTCATGCACTGGAAAGCTAGTGTAGCAAATGAGCAGAATAAAGAGTCTGGAATAGTAATACTGCACAGCTAGTATTCAAAGCCAGTTTCCACTGAAGCTCATACTAAAGGGCCCGCCCCTGTGTCTGATTCTGACGTGCTCATTCATTGAATGTCCCTGTGTCAATTGATGGTATAGAAGCGTCTTTTGACAGTTTCCTTGTTTCCACACTTCCTCTTTGATACGTCTGTAACGTAATGTGTTTGCTCTGCTTCCAGAGAACAACAATGTCAGTTCCAGGAATTGGCGACACAGAACTTCCTGGATTGGCTTCGAGGTAAGGGCCACATTCAGGAGCTGTCCGACCTGGCCACCCAAGCCCAGCCTGGTCAGGGGCCCTCTAATGGACCCTCAGCACACTCAGACGGACAGGCCCAACCAGGGGCCATCGATGTTAATGAAGCCCGAGTTAGACACGCAGTGGAGCAGACAGAGGTGTCCTCAAGTTATTACGCAATATGTTGACCCCACTATTGGAACACCTCCTGGTTAAATATTATTATTTTTTTATTTTGTTATTTTTGTTAGTGCTAATGAACTATAAAAAATTGGGATTTAAGTTGGGGATGGGGATGTAAACATTGACAACAAATCAAATAAAGCCTGAAAATTGTATGTTATTGTGTAGCATATGATGTGCTGAAATTCACCCGGTTACCAAAACAATTAATATGATACGATGCAACTTTATTAAACCCCCGTAGGAGGAATTCGTTAAAATCTATCCAACATTAAAATGTTCTTCACAAACCGATCATTTATTGCCAGTAAGGCGAGACAATTGATTGATCATGTTATGAGTGAGTGTGCATATGGTACAATGCCCCTTCTTTGGTAGCACTTCTCTTCTTCCTCCTATTCACACCCTTAACCTCAAACAAGCATAACTCCTAAGTGTCTCCTGACTTGGCTACCAGAGTTTAATTTAACAGGTTCATAAAGCGTAAAATATAACATAATGGTAGAACTATAATAAACATTACGGGAATATGTCTTTCAGGGTATACTGAATGATAGGGTATTTAGGTTTAATGGACCTTCTGAGAATGTATATATGAAGTGCTTATGTTGTAAATCCTAAATGCTGTTACTTATGAAAATGCTGTCACCTTCATCCTTATGACCCGTCTGGGTCACTATGTCGATACAATGGAAATGTACTGTTTTGCCTTTATTACTGTAGCAAAGTGATCAAAATGACCTTTCCTCTTCAATTGCACTGCAGCCTCAAATAACATATTTTATGAATCCTGTTAATAAAATACAATCAAGCAATGAACAAACTTGCCTGTGTGTTTTCATGTGCATTTAAAATCGGCAGAGCATAGTATATTGCACTTGCAGTGGTACAATTCTAGAATGCATTTGGTACTGCGTTTGACAAGTGAAGTAACTTCTAGCAGCATGCTGTTCTGCACCACCTGGCAGAAGTTTGGCAGTCATTTGGTGATGCCAGGTGGGCTGTGTTTTGGTGCAGGCAGGTTGGGTCGGGGGGGGGGGGGGGCATTGATCCCAGCCAGCAGGGAAATGGGGTCAATGGACCCTCATGCCATCCCACCACAACCCCCCTCACCATTATACCATAATCCTGCCTCGCTATTCTGGAAAAACTGAATAGCACCAGAATCACTGAGTCAAATTTTGGATCTCATTTTCATGACAAAGCGATTGCCCACCGTACTACCCACTCCCATACCCCTGGCCAACCACTGTGGCTGTTGATGGAAATGGATATAAAAGGAACCGTGGATGGGCAACTCCAACAGCCAGGCCTCCAGGGGACTACCAGCACTCAACACCTTCAACAAGGCTAGCCTATACACTGCATCCAAGATGGGCAGGGTGAGTAAATGAAGGACGCATCAAGGACCCAAATGTTTCTAAGTGTACATCAATGATGGATCTGGAGGTGTTTACTAATGTTCATGTCAAGCTGAGTAAATCCAAACTAACTCATTGACAAACTATACCTTAGCTCAGAACTTATCACCTGATTTGATAATGAGATTATGAGGTTTCATCTCAACTATAAGAAGGATTCTGCCATTTCTGTGGTCAGCAGGTGTTTCATGGCTTTTGTTTTTATGCAACACTGCTCTAACTATTATTTATGCATTTTTATTTTCAAAGTTTTATTTGGCTATGATAGTCAATATTTATCCTATATACCTAACAACACTGCTTGCAAATCCCAATGTATTTTGGGGTTGTTGTATTACCGCCAGAATAGGTTTTGCCTCATTTTGAAAAGCAAAATGCTTAACTATCTGGGGACAGTGATCAGGTTGACAGACAGAAGTCTTTCCTTCCAGATTGTCTTCTATGAGGATAAGAACTTCCAGGGCCGCCGCTATGAGTGTGACAGCGACTCCCTGGACTTTCACTCCTACCTGAGCCGCTGCAACTCCCTGCGTGTTGAGAGTGGAGCCTGGGTGGTCTACGAGAGGCCCAACTACATGGGCTCCCAGTATGTCCTGACTAGGGGGGAGTACCCAGAATATCAACGCTGGATGGGCCTGAATGACCGCCTCAGCTCCTGCAAGATGATCCAGTTTGTAAGTCAGATTCTGCCTGTGGTCTGCTGTGCAACACCTTTCTACTGCAGTTTTCACATGGACCCAGGAGTCAAGGTAGCACAACTGTTCCCGTCATAGGGGCTATTCCCTTTGGAGTGCAAGCAAAGCCACACTGGGGAGAATAAGCTGTGAGTCCTGCAACAGCATCCCAATCAGGTCATGAAAATAGTGGTAGTAACCTCAGGCTGTTGTCAATAGATATCAACGCTCTGGTGTTTTATTGACATGCTGTTGCTGTGACGAAAGCAATTATCAGCTGACCCAGTGTACCAGGGCCTCATCATACAGTTCTCATGCCGAAACACACACTGGATAGTTTTCTGCATGTGTATGTTGGTGCGGCCCACTGTTTGTAATAGTTGTATAATAGTATAGTTATATGAAAAATATGTTTCAGGGTATGGATGAGAAAACTGTACAGGCAGTGACACAAACACACATTTCGAGGTGAATCCAAAGTATGTTTATTATTATGTCTGGATGTGATCCCAACCCCCACCTTTTTCTCTCGCCCCAAACCACCGCTCGGCCCGTCCGCTCCACCCACCGCTCCCAGTCAAGCGGGTCCCAGTACAAGATGCAGCTGTACGAGAAGGCCGACTTCCGGGGCCAGGCCTACGAGACCACGGAGGACTGCCCCTCGGTGCAGGACAAGCTCCGCCTGCGGGAGGTCTACTCCTGCAAGGTCTTCGACGGCTGGTGGGTCTTCTACGAGCTGCCCAATTACCGCGGGCGCCAGTACTTCCTGGAGAAGGGCGAGTACTGCAAGCCCAGTGACTGGGGCGCCGTCAGCCCCGCCGTGCAGTCCTTCAGGCGCTTCACAGAGTGACTTGGACCAAACGCAGCAGGCCACCAACCGACATTTGGCCCAATGTAACTGAATGGTGTGTTCTATGAAGGGTATGCATCAGCTCTGGTTAAGTATTTTGAATTAATTGTTGTGAATTAAAAACTGAGGTTTCAACTAAAATAAATATATATATATCTGGTGGCAAAAGATGGCAAGACAATTGTTTTGTTTTGTATGGTGTGTACTTATCTCTGTCGTTGGGAGAAAGCCAGTTTTTTTATTAGAATTGACTGGATGCAACTATAAAAAGACGAGTGGATTTAATCAGCCCATAATTAAGGTCATGATAAACATAGAAAATGTGTGTGGGTTTTCCAACCAAACACAAACAGGAAGTCCTTCCCTGCATTTAAAGACACATGTTTTGTTTTTGGAAGATATTCTTTCACAGTATAGAGTAAAATATCTCCCAGTATAAAGCCCTGTATAAAGACTGTTCTAAGCAATTTCCTTTGCCAATACAACTTTCAAAAACATATTAAACAGTAGAGGATGACAATAGCAATGTTCACAAATTAAAGTCTTGGATGCCTTGGTAACCAAAACACAGTATGAGATCCAGAAAAAACTTGGACTATTAAACCCACTAGGGAGAAATAGAGACCCACTTACCTCAGTCTGTGGAGGACAACACACTAGTTGTTCTCCAGCCAGCCTGGCCCCTGACCAGGCACTTAGGGGCCGTAATCCTACCTCCAGCAAGCAAGACCCGCCCGGAGCCAAGTGAGATGGTGGCCATACCCAGTCCCTCTACACATGCCTTCCCTGGTGCCGTCCTACATACTAAGGGCCACGGAGGTCCGAGAGAGGCCAGCCCCTGAGACTAGACACACTGAAGTGTAATATTAGTTTGAAAAAAATGTCCCCTGAAAAGTGCCGTGCTGTACATACACACAGGATATATTTGGAGTAGGATATTAGGATGGAGCTTCAAGCCCGATGCAGCTACTCTCTCCAGAACCTGATGCAGTGAGGCAAGTGCTGTCGTGTGCCAGTATGTCGTTCTGGTAGATGATACACTGCTGCCGGGGGATGCCAGTGAGTACTCCACAAGCCTCTCTATTGTTGCAGGTGCATTGCAGAGGCCAAAAGGGAGGACCCTAATCTGCCATAGCCCTCTGCTAGTGCAGAATGCAGTCTTGGGTCTGGCTTCAGGGGCGAGAGAGCACTGGAAGTAGCCGGAGCGGAGGTCGAGTGAGGAGGACCTAAGCTCTTGGAGTGGGGTGCTGGGGTGGGAAGAGAGTAGTCTGTAGGGGCAGCAGCATTGCATTG
>JAOPJL010000089.1:11578447-11595572 GCA_027123545.1 Trisopterus esmarkii | reverse complement strand
GGGGGGGGGCGGGGGCCGCGCGCGGCGCCCCCCCCCCCGCCGCCGCGCCCGGGCCGGCAGAAGGGTTGCGGAAGGAGTACCGGGTAGATGGATGGGGACTGGGAAAACGGGTTGGTGTCAGGTAGGTCTTTGCTAGGGTGTTAAAGGGGGCGAGGACATGTGACTGCTCCATACGAGCTGTTGTCAGTGGGGGCTGGGTATAGGGGATGTTTGGTGGAGCCATATAGACCATGGGCCCTCCTTGGAAGCTAATAGCCCCACTCGCCAGGTCTAGCTGGCAGCCTGTGCACCGCAGGAAGTCCAGCCCCAGAATACAGGGGTCCTGGGAGGACAGTATTTCAGTGGTGCCTGTCGGTGGGTAGCTGTGTCTTGATCCAATTTAGGTTCAAGCCATGCATTGAGATTCTATTTGCAAAAACTGCAGCGCTTACAAGCAAGAATGACGACGGAAACTAACGTAAAAAAAAATAGACTGACTCTTGACCTGAGTCAACTGTAACCATCACCTAACCAGCTCCAATGAAGCCATCCAGACTTAAATAGACAAACCCATTCGGTTAGCTCCACCTCTGAGCTACTAGTTATGATTAATCAGCTTAACCAGCCAAATCTGAAAATGAAGGTGTATTTTCATAACCTCATAACATAAGAACAACACAGTACAACTTCATTCATATATATATATACTACAGGGGAACAACTGGCATAACGGAATACACAAATGTCATAATGTAAAATGAACGATGAAAATGAAAATGAAAATGAAATTGACATTAGTAAACACAGCACAAAAACTCTTAAAGAGACCAAGGATCGCTACATTATTATTACATTAGCTCTGATGCCTGTTTCCTCTCTGCACTTCTATCTTGTTTATAAGTGTTTGTTTCATATTTCAGTTTTCTTTAAATTATGTAAATGGTCAGAAGAACATTATGTTTCCCCTTTCACCAAACACTCACTTTACTTGTGAGGCTTAATTTCTAAATGTTCTTGACCTACGCCCAGGCCATGGTCCAAAGTACACATCTGTCACCTGCCAATGGCGGATTTTGGCAGGTAGAAAGATGTCAGGGTTATATATTATGACAATTGCTTGGCTGCTTAGACCTCAGCTGACCTGTTGATGAGTAAGGCTCTCCTGGCCACTTTACACTCAGAATGTTGAATGAAGGCATCGTTAAAGTAACCATGTGCTGCTGCAGAGACCTTGCTCCACATTGCTGTCGTTCGTCCCATGCACCTGAGCGCTACAAACAGCAAAGCACACCTGTATGTTAAGAATTATTTGCAGTGACGCAGAAAATGGGTAGAAAATCCTTTTTACTCAACTCACTCACTCACTCAAACTGAGACAGACGGTGAGTCTATGATGGGCGAAACCAGTGTCCTTTGCCTGCTGTGTTTCGTTATGTTTGTGGCTGGAATAATTACAGCTTGTGTAACATGTTTAGAATTCCATTTATTAATTATTTGCGAAGTGTCACATTTGGACAACATTAAAAAAAAAACAGTTCCAACAATCCTTGCACTTCGTAAACATTTCCCTGGTCAAATCCTCGTTACTATGCCGTACAAATTGTGCCAAAGTAACATTTATAATCAATAAACATGTGTCACTCACTAAGTTTGTATTGATTTATACTTCAGAGTAATGCCAAATAGACCACAAGAGTGGGACGACCATGAAACAACATAATAATTGAGAAAAGATATTTCATTTTTATATTTATTTGATACATGTTTAAAAACTAAAAACTGTACTTAAACTAGCCTTAAGTCATTATTTTCAGTCCAGAATGAAGAAAACACATGAAAAAACACAGCGTTTCAGATGAAATTATTACGTCCTTTGTATTTATATATACCGGTAATAGTATTTACATGTATGTATGTACATTTATATGGACTCATGTTATGGATATTTGTTAAGAGTTGATCGTAGAGGTTTAAAAAGATGTCATTGTGGTTTATATTTAACAATGACAATGCGATCGTCAATGCGCCTGCGCGTCTTTCAGGAAGTGAACAGCTTTCACCAGCTGATAGCTAAATTGTCAACATTGAAGGCTGCTGGCTCGCGGTTGCCGAAACGAAACGAAACCATTGACCAAGGTAATCGATACTGTAATTCAATTAAAACACGTGTGTCGGTTGAATGTTTTATAAAATAAAATCATTAAAACAAATAGCAGAAGAAAGAGAAAGGCTCTGACCTGTTTTGGATCTCTCAACCTAACCGACCAGAACGGAGTCCATTTGACACCACAGTTACATTACGGGCTTGATGATGGAACTTATGTATGGAATAACAACCGGATCCCGAATGTATCCTGAACTCATAACGTTACGATAGCAAAAACGTAATCACATAATCCACGGTATCCCAATGATTCCGCAGTCTTGTCTTTTTCAAATAGCCATCCATCATCTGAAGACCGTATACAGTATAAAATGCAGCAGCATCTTTGATGGGATGCTCAGCTGGACAATCGCGTTTTCAAAACGACTTATCAATCAGAATGTCGTTTAATGATTGTATCTAAACAAAAATGGTGTCCCTAGTCATTGCAAAAAACGCACTGTAATTACCTTACTTACTTGGATAAAGTTACGTAAATATAACACAGAAAGTGAGGAAGATCAGTAGGGTATTTTCCCAACAGTGAGCTTGTAGGCCTACCGCTTTCTTACAAAGGCTGTGCGTGTGTTGCATGTCAACATTGTATGCTTACTGCAATGATAACATCACGCGTCTCTTTCTGGTCTATATCGGCTGTCAAGCAAACCAATCCTGATGTTTTTTCATTTACCTTTAACGAGTTATTGAAACCTATTGTAAATTAAGTTGGTGTGAAAGAAGAGTAAGGAACGAACTGCCCTTGAAGGCAATTGTTGACTTGCTTTGACTCACTGTAGCTTAATGCCATAACACAATCTCTTGAACAAACACATGCTTTTAGAACAGGGGTGCAGACTTGTGTGGCAAAAGGAATCACTCTGTAAATGGTCTTTGTAAAAACATTTTAAAGTAAATAAACTGCATCTTGCTGTGTTATGCTTTCTTCTTCTAAATCTTTAGTCAAAGAAGTACAAGTTGAAGACCCATTGAGGAAAAAACGAAATTAAAAAAATACTTCAGAGATCCATTCCAGAAGTTACCGACCCCTCGCCCCGCCCGACCCGCTCCCAGCAGGGAGAAGGCCCAAGTACCGTGCCGTCTCCCTCCATCACTATGAGCTCCAGAGGAAGTGGAGGACGCACCAATGGCACGCTACCGCAGACCAAAATCTGCCAGTTCAAACTGGTTTTGCTGGGAGACATGGCGGTGGGCAAGTCCAGCCTGGTGTTGCGCTTTGTCAAGGGACAGTTTGACGAGTTCCAGGAGACCACTATAGGAGGTGAGCGAAATAAACAGCTTCGTACAGTTGCATATTTGTCATATTTGTGCATCAGTTTGTAGGAGAAGACAAGAAAGTGTAGTTTGTAGTGATGACGTTATTTGAATTCCAGCCGAAAGGTTCGTGGTTGGACCCCCAATGTCTGCAGCTTACCTGTAGGAATACTTAAGAAGGATGTCGGGCCCTTGGCTGCTGCCTAATGATCTGTATTTATATTAACTGAAAGTAGCTATAAGGATATCTGTGTCTGCTAAATAGCTAAATAATAAGTAGTTGCGAGTAGTTAGTAGTCGAAGTGGCTTTTGGGGGTTCCATAATGAAGGATAACCTCTCAGTAACCATATTTCCCATTGGTCCCAGCTGCATTCCTGGCCCAGTCCGTGTGTCTGGATGACACCACAGTGAAGTTTGAGATCTGGGACACGGCCGGGCAGGAGCGATACCACAGCCTGGCTCCCATGTACTACCGGGGAGCTCAGGCGGCCATTGTTGTCTTTGACATCACCAAGCCGGTAGGCTTGCACTCGTAATTATTCAAATAATCTTTTAATGTCCCCTATCTGAAGAACCACGGGAATATTGACATAATCTCACACGGGTATATTCTGCTTTGGTGCAGGAGACGTTTGACCGAGCCAAGGCCTGGGTGAAGGAGCTGCAGAGACAAGCTAGCCCGAACATCGTTATTGCCCTGGCAGGGAACAAGGCTGACCTAGCTGAGAAGAGACTAGTGGAGTATGAGGTAGTGTTCCTTATCTTCCTGTAATCTGATTTGACTGGGCTGTGTGCAATGAAGTCTGTACATTCCCTTTTGTCGATGATATGCATAAACCCAAGTGCATATGTTTTGATCTACAATTATACAGTCTATATGATCCTGTTATTATGATATATAATATTTTCAACACCTGTTTAATTTGTAGGTGAGAGTAAGGATTATAGGTCTTAAATTTACTTAATGAAATGATTAATGAGTGAGTGATTTAATGAGTGATTTAGATGGGTAATTAGAGGGCAATTATTATGCAATCAATCTTTATCCCTGTTGACTATTCAGATTATATGTTTTTATGTTTGTGATGTTTTGTGGGTTTTGAAATCCCTGTTATTGTTCTTTGGTTTTGTGATTTTGCTGTGGTTTGTATGTGAAATAGGAAGCCCAGACCTATGCTGAAGACACTGGCTTACTCTTCATGGAGACTTCTGCTAAGACGGCCATGAACGTTAATGAACTCTTCCTGGCCATTGGTAAGTGAGCTCTGCCCCTGGTTCACTGCATGGTATCTGTGCACAGAAACCATGCACTGAAATTAATAAAATTGCAAGATTTGAATAATAGCTATTCCATTCCTTTTTCTGACTGATATACCACGGAAGATAAAATGTGCCAACATCATTGACCTATAACTATTGTCCTCTCAAATGCAGCTAAAAAGATGCCAAAAACAGACACCCAGAACCCAACACATGCAGCACGGCACCGTGGAGTCAACCTACAGGACCCAGATGCTCACTCGAACCGGGCCTGCTGTGGTGGAAACTAGCTTTAGCTCTGACAACCCAACCATCCATCCATCCCCAAACAAACACACAAACACACTCACACCTAGCCGCACCTCCCACACTACCTGTCCCTCCCCATCCCCTGAAACCCAGCTCACCTTCATGCAGCCTGCGGAACCGGCAAGGCCGGGGTGAAGTCCCAGCCTCCACTCACGCCCCTGCCTTGCCATGCCCCTGCCCCGCCCTCCCCCCTGCACCCTCGTCCTCCGGTCCACTCTTGCCAATAGTCTGCAGAATGGAAGAAGAGAGTTAGGAGAAGGAGACGTGGAGGCAGGGGGCAACTCCTCACTGCATGCAGAGATCCTTGGAACAGAAGAAGAATACAATTAAAAAAATGACGATGAGAAGTCTTGATGGAAGACTATCCTAAAAAGGAGCGGGAGGTGTTGGTGTTAAAGACAGTGGTACAAGCTTAGTGTAGTACTTGGCACTAATCTTGAATGTTTTATGTTCTTTGCCCTCGTCTACGGTCACTGTCCCGTGTGTTTTTAAAGGGCCTACATCCTTGAAAGATGAAATGTTACCCAACCGATTTGGAGCTGAATTTCTAGATTTGGTTGAGTGATATATTTTTTTTTTTCCGCTGCTCATTTTACTCTTATTTAGCAAGGCTTGCCCCTGTTATCCTGCACCATGCCCTCTTCCCCCCTCACTGTGTAGCACTTCATACTGTGAATAATCCCCAAATCCTACCCCCCAACAATCCTGTGTGGATCTCTATCAAGTCCTGTACATGTGCAGTACCATGTCCGATACACTCCCAATGAGTCAAATATTTATTTAATTTATTTACCAACTGTTCTTAGTGTTGGTGGGGGGTTTGATCGTGTGAGACTGGTTAGCACTGGTCTCTCAGCCTCATCTGCAACAAAATCCGACACCATAAATCCAATCTCAAAATAACATAAATATTACTGGCTATATACACATATTAAATTGGGATTGTATATCAATACACTAGCGTGAAACTGATACCCGTGTCAAACTAAAGCTCATTGGCCAACGCATTTACCTGGCCAAAATACCTTCAGAAGGTTTTTGATGATTACAGAATAGGCTATACATGATCACAAAACACACATCTTGGAGGATGATGACGCTCATATTATCATATATATCCCAGTGTCTAACCATAAAGGGAAATTTAAACATGCCTCATATTATCCTGCTTTTAAGAGGATTTTTGTGTTCCTCATCTTAACCAGCGTCTTAAGGATCGTTTCTTGGTAAATAATAGAACTTGAGATCTTCATTGTTTTTTTTTTATATATTTACTTTAATGTGCTTGGTTTGCCTCCCAAGGCTTCTGGGAAGAAAGTTGTTATGAAATGAAAACAGAAGTGCCTAGTCCCAAGTTTTCCTAATGGTGAATCCGTTTTGGGGCTTTCCTCTGAGGCATGTGTATGTAGGGCTCAGTGTATGGACACCATCTCCCTGACAACGGCTTGTATTATTAACCAATACTTTGGCACATTTTCACAAGGCTAATGGCTCTTTGTATGGTTGTAAAAAGGTTTGTCAAATACACTGTTCTGTTACCGTCTACTTTAAATGAAGGGGTTTGTTGATTTTACCGGAGCACAGGTAAACCAGAAATGTATCTTTTATGGACTTAAATATGTAACACAATTTATTTCCACAAACGTAAAATTCTTGGAAAAGATTATTTGGCTTAAGTATTTAGTTCTGCTGTCATGCATATGAGAAATTAAGATGCGTTAGTTCTGTTCACAAGACAGCAGTGTCCCTGACTAATATTCAATGGTTTGGTTTGCATTTCTTTCCCAGGACACTTGAAAAATGCTTCATCATGTAAAAATGTTTAGGGAAAAGATATGACTGAGTATTTCATTATCATGATCGCAAGCAAGTTCAGCAATGAATAAGTCATGTGTAAGGAAGGTGACATAAGTCTAAATGGTTTTCCTAACCATTTCAACATCAGCAACCAATGTTAAGTGTTGTTCAATAAAGCAGTATATGGTGCCATGAGCACAGGATGCTGCATGCTTCTCTCATTTTGCTCACAAAAGTACTCACTTAGGCATGGATGAGATTCTTTAATTGATCAGCCATGCTGAATGTGTGTCCCATTAGTGGAATAAAACATTGGCATTTTCAGTTTAAATAACAGTTTTTTGTAACTCAAAAAAAGGTTGAAGAAATTCTTAAACTTAGGTATAAGAAAATTATAATCATACAAGAATATTCTCTGCAAGTCTTTAGATAGATTAAAAATGTTAAACCTGATTCAGAATTTACAAGAGTGGCATGTTCTGCCGAAATAAAACCTCGAAATAAAACATGCTCTTTAACTTTGCCAACGAATTGAAATAAAACCCTGAACCTCTGCACGGATGACTTCCAGCTTTCTTTGACTAGATGAAATATTTCATTGCATCATGGTACAAAAGCCAGCACATATATAAACTAGCTCTATGCTTTTCAAAACCTGTATAAAAAAGTAAGACATAAATTGTACAACGTGAAGGGACAAATTTACAATTCATTTTCAACACTACTTCCGTACATCCGTCACTTTAGCTCCCATTCTCGTCATCATCTTCCACTGCCGCGTAGATCACCTGGTTCCTCCGTTTGATCCTGGGGGTCCCGCCCGTGCCGGCTGCTGTTGCCTCGCTCTCGTCGCTGGTCCGCTTGGGAATGCGCACCACCGGTGTTTCCTCTTCCGCATCATCACTGGCCCCTTCTTCTTCACCTCCTGCCGGGGCGGGGTGAGTGGGAGGGGGCAGGTTCATGGGGCTCAGGGAGATACGACCGGTAGAGTCGTCCGACTTTGGCTCTGGCAGAACCATGCGGCCCGAGGCGTGGCCCGTGCCTGACGGAGACGCCAAACTCTCCGCGCCTGCCGGAGTTTTCTTTGAATCGCAAGCGCCGGTGGCCACCTGCTTCCCCTCGCCACCCCCATCTTCTGTGTCTTTCTCCTCTTCTTCCCACTCGTCTTCTATCGTGATCTCGTCTGGATTGCAGGAGTTGGACAGCCCCGACGTGTCTGTGGGATACTCGCTGGGTTCGTCCACGCTGCCGGTGCTGTGGGCATCGTCGCCATCGTCTTCGCCGCCCGCGGCCCCGTGAGCTCCTCCGGGGTCTGAGAGGAGCTGGGCCTTCTGGGCATAGAGGTCTGTGAGACCCAGGGTGGCGCACAACTCTGTGGTCTGGGGGTTGGTGCCGCAGCTGGGGACGGTCCGGGGCCGGGGGTTAGCAGGGTCGTAGGCTGGAACGGTCCGGCTGAAGTTATCCGGGATGGCCAGCTCGCCGTTCATGTCATCCACCACCTGCATCATTTCGGCCTCGGAGACTGTAAAGTTCCACCTAATGCAAAGACAGACCATCCGATTGGAGTGGTGGCATTAAAATGATGTGGCATACAGGTGGGTGTGGCTCATTCATTATTGACCTGTAGTTCATGTAACTTTGTTGAGACAGGACGTGTGCGTAATGTACTAATGTTTACCTTCGGTCGAGGCCGTAATTCATCGGGGGGTTCCAGTTCTGAGGAGTGATCGTCTGCAGACTGTTGGTGGACTTCAGAATAGCAAGCCACTCTGGGTCATACTCCAACCCTTCAGCTGAATTGGTTCTGTCAGGAAACTCCACAACCTGATTGACGAGCACATGCTCACCTATTAGTGCTGCACTTGTAATGTCGGTAATAACATGATTTTGCATATCCCAATTCAAAACTCACCTGTAAGAACTCTCTGTGTGGCAGGCATTTATCCAAAGACAGGAATTTTGTTGTTCGTGAAGAATGACCCTCCTTGGGCTGCGGATGGATGGTACATTTTTTGGAGATTAAAAAGACAATATATCACTTACCAAATCAACATATCCCACACGCTTTAGAAAAAAGATCTCACTTTGTGCTTCATCATGGCAGCAAATTTGACGTGAAGATGCGCCGAGAACCAGTAGCTAGGCTGCAGGTGGTCCAGGAGCTCTTCGGCTGCAGGGCTCCCCAGGGTGTTGGTCTCCACCTCTTGACGGAGAAACTTCTTCTTGCGCAGCAGCTCCTGTGTGCATCCGTAATTATAGATTCCACGAGGCCAGTCATGGCTCATGAAGATGTCAATGGGCATCTGGATCTGTACGGGAAGAGATTAGGACAAAAATTAAAATGACTTTTTGTGACAAATGTGTTTATTATAAATCGATGACACATCTTCATGGACAAATAAATGGTCTTGTGCAGGGTGCAGCTGTTGAGGGCCACCTGTTTGAGTTTGAAGACCTCGATGTTTCGTATGTGGTAAACACTTCTTAGAGTATCAGGGCCATATGGAGGGAATTCGTGGTGGCCTGTGAGCATACACAAACGTAACATTGTTTCTAGAATGTAAAGACCAGCAACTCGGAGCACACAATACTTAAGACTAAGCAACATATAAAAACACACCCTTTCTGTAGTCATGGGATTTGAAGATTCCGGAGATGCCACCGATTCGAATGCCTTTGTAACGGACGATGCCAGCATACCCTGAGAACAAAACATGAAATCTAGCTGGTCGACAAAGGCAGTACTTGATGGATTGACAAGAGAGCATTCATTACATTCACTACAATTTCCTACCCACCTAGATAGTAAATGTTGGGAGCCACCCAGCCTCCATAAGGCAGCTCCTGCAGATGATTCGAGGCCTCGTGGTTTCCCCCAATGAAGATGGTGAGGACTGGAGCCTTTTTCTCTCCAGAGTAATATCTGCAAGAGACAAAGATAAGAAGATGCATAGACGATAATCTGTAGCTAAACTCTTTATCAGATTCATTTGCAAAAACTGTTGTCATACTAACTTGTAGAACGTCTGCATTGTCCTGTACTTGGCAGGCACTGCCATGCACTTCATGTCACCCTCATTGCGCACTGCCTGAAAGTCCCCGCAACACAGCAGCAGGTCCACTTTCACCCCTTCCTTTTTTTCCAGAAAGCCAATTGTCTCGTAGATCTTGTCCAGTTCACCATGGCAACAGCCTTCTACTGCGATCTTCATTATTGACAGTTTACCTTATTGTTAAACTGTCACACACAGGAATGAACACTCATTAGCAAAAAGGCACCCACAGAATAAGCTCTAAGTAATTATGTATATAATATAATATTAAATTAAATTATATATATAATATCAATTTTTTAGGGTTAGGGTTAGGGTGTGTGTGTGTGCGTGTGTGCGTGTGTGCTCCTGCTGCAGACTTCGGTAAACTGATTGGCAATAGATGAAGACGGGAAGTATGCATGTTTATTACCAAAACATTAGTATACCATTTCATATTTTATCAAGATACAATATCTACGGTCGATGGAATCCTGGGGACAACACGATACACGCTTTCCTAACCACATTTGGCAATAATAAAATAAAACAATAGCACAAAACAAAATCAGCTAGCCAATGTAGTACTCACAGAGTAGACTCAATTGACAAATACGTTTGTCTCCGGTGTGTCTGGATATAAAATTAGAAACTATCCTTTGACAACATGCTAGTTTAAAGTAGGCTAAACCTACAGAATGAATTTTCCCACCTTGCGGGACTCACCCTTGCACATGCGCAGTAGTTCACGTTTAGGTAAATATATTTTAGAACCACGACAGCATTTTCTATTACACACCAAATGTACAATGGTAGCCCATATAACTTATTACACCCTATCGATTTGAAAAACTATACCTTAAATGTCTAAAAAAAAGACTCAATTATTGGTTGCATGTATTTTTACACGTCATTTAATTTGGCGAATCTGTCAAAGTAATTCTTACCTACGTCACGTTTATAAACAAAATTTACTTATTTGGTAAATCCACTTTCAATCAGAGAGCTTGCTAACTGATGTTATATTTGACAAATTTAAATCGCAGATAGCCATACGAGGGAAGCGATACATATTCGTAATCGGTTATAAAGTTCCACCCGACTTTACTATATTAAGTTAATAATTCCACTTGCAGCTGCTCCGGGGGGCGGAGTGTCTGGGAAGTGTTGCTCCGATTGGGGCGCTCGGTTGGGGGAAGAGAGATGGCGTGCTTGTTGGAGGCCCCACTCCGCATCAGTGTGCTGTCTGTGAGTCTGATAACACATGGCTGTTTTTACATTTCCCTACTCGTTCCTTGTACAATAACGTTGGCTATGTGATGCGATTCACGCTGCGGAGATATGTGCTCGCTGTGTTTTTTAAGGTTTTTTTTAAGTGGCTTACTAGCCTATAAGCTAAAGGTTTTGCAACCTCAGGGCGGTCCACTACGTAGCTGCTGGTGGGAACTATTAGGTTCTCAGGCTCACCCGTGCGGGCGGGAGTAGTCCCGCAGAACCGCTGACATATTGCCCCGGCTCCGGCTCCGCAATGTCGGTAGACGCAAAACAAGCGTACCGCCAAGCTGTCAGTGCCGACTGGGATGAGTTAGCAGTTAGCTCGATTTCAAGTCATGTCAGATTCCCTTGGAAAATAGTAAAATACGCGGAGAGAATCTGTTTTGTAAACGAGTTACAATTTGACCACGGGTCTCATTCATTTTCAGTATCCCATTAAATCAGTTGTTGTTTATTTTAAACAGACAAACTAAAACTAAGCTAGATCAACTAGTGAGTTTAAACGCTTTCTAAACTTGTCTGAACCCCGATTCCCGGTTGGATTTAGCCAAGATCTACTGTCACGATAGCATATGTTCGCCGTTACTAATTAATTTATCTAACATGTCAATTGTCTACTTGATGGTCAACGTAGTAAAACTGTGATTGTGGAAACGCCCCCAAGTCGAATCAGGGTCTGTTTTGGAGCAGTGCCTGGCTACTGATATGATGCTCCTAGTGCTCTATAACACAATTGAGCCATATCACATGGTGGGGTACCGCTACTTATTGAGTTTAAGTGTCCATTTGTTTTTATAGACTGATGGCATTCACATTGCTTTCTTTTAGTGTGGATGATAAGTCCGGATGCTGATGAAACATGAGGATAACTATCATGTCCTCAGTGCTATATATTTCGATACGTCTGTTTTCAAAAGTTGTTGTTATGGATACTGTTGTGTTGCGGCAGTGTTGTGACTTTACAAGCCATTCATGTTTGTATTTGTTTGTCAGCCAACCACACAGTGCATGTCAGTGCAATAACTGTTTCTCTGAAGTAGTAATGATTCCCTAAACCTTTAAAAAAACATTTCAGGTGTGATTGTGTCGCTTTGCTTCTTCATCTATTGTGTTATCTCACCCTTGAACTTACAGGAAGTCACTGCCACTAGCCGCCACTATGTTGACCGGCTGTTTGACCCCGACCCACAGAAAGTGCTGCAGGGAGTCATGTGAGTTCAAGTTGAACCGTATGGGAAAAAAAAGCTCTGCTCTCAGTTCAGATGTGTGTTTGGGTTATTCAGACGGGCTATTCGAAGACTGCATGATCATGATTTACACTAGCCCCATATATGAACCATACATAGACGCACGTTGTGTGGGGTCACATTACACCGCTAAGTACTAAGAACTAAGTACCCAGAGTAATCCTGTGTCCTTATGAATAACGCACATACAAACATTGTTTGCATCTTCGGTTTAAACAGTTTTTTTTTGTATTGGTTAAGATTATGTGACACGAGAAGTGGAATTGTGGTATTTACTTTGGATGGTAATATTATCCTGTAGAGACAGCAACTGATATGCATATGGGTTACCCTGGAGTTGGATAGATTATATCCAAATATTGTTTTGTGGTCCGGATGGGACGTTGAATGTGGCTGATTATGTTGTGTTTGTTCCTAACTAGCCCTTGCACGTCAGGGCCGACTAGAAAGTGTATTTCAGTGTCTAGTCACGGTGTACTTTCTCTTTCACAACCATGCTCCTTGTAAACCCTCGGTGACCTGGGCTGTATTCAGCTTTATTTTTACCCCTGACTAGACAAGCTCTGGTTACGGTTTAGGCCCCTGAACCGACTTCATCGTCAAGTGCACCAGTACTTTTCCACTAGCTCCATTCACCTGCTGCTGTTCAGCAATATGCGACTATGTCATTGCTAGTCAGACAAGTCTAAGAACTGGAACTGTTGTGCAGGAAAAGTCACAGAAAGGTTCTACAGCTGATCCAGTATGGCAGCTCCTGGTGATTTGTACATGTAGCCTACAGGGGGGCTCCTATTGCTGCATTGTGAACATTCAGCTAATAACAAGGTCTCATCAATAAATCGACCTAACCCTCAAACAGTAAGGCACTTAATGGTTTTGATGCATTCGTAGCTCAGGGTATTTCATTAATCTGATATCATGTCCGACTTTCTCTCTCTGTCTGTCCATACAGTGACATGAAGAATGCCGTCATTGGGAACAATAAGCAGAAAGCCAACCTGATTGTACTCGGAGCCGTACCCAGGTATCCCACACACATTTTGTTGATTATTTATTCTTATTACTGTATTTTTCTCTTCGTCTTGCATGGCCCCTTCTTTCACTTTCCTGGTTCCTTTCTTCTGCTCACTAGAATAATATTGCTGTCAACTTCCACTTGAACCGTCATTTGTCTGCTGTGGGCTAATAACTGGCTAATTTGTATTGACATACAAATAAACACGTTGCTGTGTATCTTTTTTTGGGGTCCAGGTTACTCTACTTGCTCCAACAGGGCTCTTCAAGTTCAGAACTGCAGACAGAGTGTGCCGTGGTTCTTGGCAGCCTGGCCATGGGCACGGAAAACAACATCAAGTCCCTGGTGGACTGTCATATCATCCCAGCCCTGCTCCAAGGTGACTCTTGCTCTCTCTCTCTTTATCTCTCCCTCTTTTCACTCTCCTCTAGCCCCTTATATCGTTCTCTCTCTTACACACCAACATACATACACATAAGTATATCCCTAGAAAAGACCGCAGCACAACATTTCTGAGGCAAAACAGTTAAAGAAAGAACACAAAAAGCCATTTCCCGACTGGGTAGATCATGTCCATATTAATTAAATACATCTCTGTCCATGCATTTTTAGGTCTCCTATGTCCGGACTTGACCTTTATTGAAGCGTGCCTCCGATGTCTCAGGACAGTCTTCATCAGTCCCGTCACCCCCGTGCAGCTACTCTATACGGTAAGAGCCAAACACCCAGAGCTTTTGCTTTATACGCGATATATTTGTCCTTAATTATATGTCCCCTCGAGTGTAAACCCTTTTTTTCCCCCCACTCTTCTCCCATGAAGGACCCCACTGTGATTCCCCATCTAATGTCTCTCATGAGCCACTCGCAGAGGACCCAGGAGTACATCACACAGATCTTCTCGCACTGCTGCAAGGTACTCACTCACTCACTCACTCACTCACTCCACTCATACCACAATCACTGATACCCCAATCTTTGAGGGACTGTTTTTGTGAACATCTCTGTCTCCAGACCCCAGAGCATCAGACCGTTCTTTTCAATCACGGCGCCATCCAGAACATTGCTCCGCTTCTCACCGCTCCCTCCTATAAGGTAATGTGTGCTCCCACAGTCAGGCTTTTCCATAGGCCCCTTTCACCCTGTTACTTTTACATTGCGGGTTCCTCTTTCTGGTGCCTCTTTTCTCGCTGCTGCGTCTGACTCCGGCCGGTCTCTCCTCTAGGTTCGGATGCAGGCGTTAAAGTGCTTCTCGGTCCTCGCTTACGAGAACACGCAGGTGTCCATGACACTGGTGAATGGTGAGGAAATAACTAATTGACTCACTCGCACTAAAGCCTCTCTTCAGTTTGCTAATGGAGTCTAATAGGGCTTCGCTTTCGTTTGACAGTGTTGGTGGAAGGCGAGCTGCTCTCTCAGGTATTTGTCAGAATGATGCAAAGGGATCAGCCCATTGAAATGCAGCTCACCGCAGCCAAATGGTGAGTTGGTGCACAGCCTCGCGGCGGCAGCCCAGTAACCAAATATATTCCACTAGTCATATGCAAATATTTTACTGGTGTTTTTAGACGGTTGTATTTTTCCGATCCCTTAAACGTGTTGTTTCTCCTTTTACAATGTTTTCCCCAATGCGCCTCGCTCCCAGTTTAACCTACATGTGTCGGGCGGGCGCCATCGGGACGGACGACACCTGCGTAGTCTTAAAGGTTAGCATTTCGTTTTTTTACATTGCCCATCTTTTTACGTACTGCAGAAGCTTCACGTGTGCATTCTGTGTATTTCTCTAAACACCGGCCTCACAAGTTGTTTGCCCGCCCTCTCTCCAGCCCCTTTGACGTAGCCTGTTCAAGGTGGGAATTTGCTGGTAGTCCGCCTCGTGTTCAGAATAAAAACATACAAACACGGAGTGGGGCGGCATGTCCGCTTAGAAGGGGTGAACCGACATGGAGGACCAGCGGTGGGACATTTGAACATCTCTGACGAAGAAATTGACTAGTTTGCAGCTAACCTATTTATTACTGACTCGCACAAACACAATTCAATTATGTTGTACCATTAGTTTTCTAGCACAAAGACGAAGACCTTGACATTTCAGTCCGTCCCCCCCCTGTCCCCCCCGTCCCCCCATTAATAACAATTTGAGGCAAACAAACGATACGTTGTGGACGCAAAGAATCACGGTACTCGCATAAAAATCAATGTATTTGTTTCAAAATTTACCCACACACACGCACGCACGCACACGCACGCATACAGACGCTGCCGTGTCTGGTGCGCATGTGCAGTAAAGAGCGCCTGCTGGAGGAGCGCGTGGAGGGGGCCGAGACCCTGGCCTACCTGATGGAGCCCGACGTGGAGCTGCAGCGCATCGCCAGCACCACCGACCACCTGGTGGCCATGCTGGCCGACTACTTCAAGTACCCCAGCTCCGTGTCCGCCATCACGGACATCAAAAGGGTGCGTGGACCGCCGGGGGTGGGGGGGGGGGCTCTGCATCCACCACAGTGATGAACTGCGATCATTCATTAGATTTGATACCACCGTTGTTAAATACTCGACCCTGAATGGTTCCGCACAAGTTCCGATAGTGTGGCGTGTTGCGCTTCCTTTTTTCTGATGAGCGGACACCTCGTCCTTTTTACTGGTCCCATTCACGGCGCAATAGTGAAGTTGATAAAAAAAACTTGTGTGTGTGTTTTGGTCCACAGCTTGACCACGACCTGAAGCACGCGCACGAGCTGAGACAAGCAGCTTTTAAACTGTACGCCTCACTAGGCTCCAATGACGAGGACATCCGCAAGAAGGTGAGGGGCTTTAGCCAGCGTTTGTCTGAGGGGACCCGTTTCTAACGCGTGACACCGTGCGGCCATTTTCAATGGATAACCATTCACACTTGTCTGAAGGCAAGTGATGCTTTCCAATCAATTCCGTGAATGCAAGGTCGAGATGTTTCTATATGGCATTAGAAATAATTTGATCAACTGGAGAGAAGCAGGTGATAATGTTTTACCTATGGAGGCATCTCATGCTTTGTAGCCACAAACTGTATCTTTCCCAAGGAAATGTTTCTGTGTTTAAAGGGCTTGGGGGTTTACATTAATTTGTGGTTTTGTCATCGTCTAGCAACACAAGTATATTCTACACCTTTTTGTGATGCTCTGTTTTGTGGTTTCAATGTACTGTTAAGCACGCTGTTATATAAATAATATGTATTCTTATTGTTTTTATTATTACTGGTCAGATTGAGACCAGCTGATGTTGTTCCACAGTCATTACGGCACCCCATAGTGAGCCGGTCTGGCCTAGTGCTGCGTGGGCATCTTATTTAGGTTACAATGGCTTTAGTCATTGTAGGACTCAAAAGAGGGCCCATTCATTCCCAATCATTTTGAGCTTTTCCTATTTCCTTGACAGTATTTGCTGGTGAACAAGAATACAGGTGTACAGACTTCTTTTTTTCCCCCTTTTATCTTCTGTTCCGACAGATTACAGAGACTGAGAACATGATGGACAGAATAGTGAGCGGCCTGTCAGAATCGAGCATCAAAGTGCGCCTCGCGGCTGTCAGGTAGAGTGCAGAGAGAGACGCCTCCCTTTCCCTCTGGCCCGCCGCCCCATTGTTTGTATCTCCATTGTCTCTCCATCCCTCAGTCGTGGCTGTCGAAATCGATGACCTTCTCGCTCCTCTGCCTCCACACTCACTCAGTCACTTAGTCACTCAGTCAGTCTCTCTCTCTCTCTCTCTCTCTCTCTCTCTCTCTCTCTCTCTCTCTCTCTCTCTCTCTCTCTCTCTCTCTC
>JAOPJL010000089.1:11377985-11388064 GCA_027123545.1 Trisopterus esmarkii | reverse complement strand
CCCCCCCCCCCCCCCCCCCCCCCCCCCCCCCCCCCCCCCCCCCCCCCCCCCCCCCCCCCCCCCCCCCCCCCACCCGGGCGCGCTCTGCATCAACAAAAAAAATTAAAAAACAGAGATTGGGCACAGGCCTAATGTGGGAAAACAAGCAGGAAGGACACAGCTTTGATTGCGGGTAAAGGAAACCACCCCGGCCTGTGTTCCCACCTGTGTTTGTCCGGGAGCATGCGAGGGTCAGACAGAGTGAAATGCCTTGCACTGATTTACATGGGCGGTGATGTGCGTGGCCTCAACCTCGGTGGTTTTCCTTATAATCAAAAAGTGAGCGCAACCAGGAACCGTCTGTTGTTTGTTTTGCTTTTCATCTCGTTCTCCAATGTTGCCTCAAATTAACTCTGCTGGTTTCAGCCTGTCGCTTTATAATAGGAGGCCTATGTCCCGTAAAAAAAAAAAAGAGCTGACATTCTAATCCGCCATCTTGCTGCTTTTTTCACCATTAAAACACGAACAACAACGCGGGTTGCTATGGTTATTCCCACATGCTTCGCGAAGGGAGCGCCCACGCGCTGTCAAAGCATACTCGTCTCACGGAGCTTTTGGATCCAATGACTGAAAATGTGAGGCACCGGACGGAGAGAGACCCGCCTGCAATGCATTCTACCTGGGTTGCCGGGTCCCTTCCCGGGGGCGGGCGGCGCGAGTCCTTGAGCAGCAGCACCTCGTCGTTGCGCAGGCTGTGGACGTGGAGGGAGCGGAGCAGGTCACACAGCTCGGCGGGCAGGGAGGACAGAGCCTGGAGGGCGGAGAGGATGTGGCGGAAGTTAAAGTGGCCTGCCTCTATGACGGCTGCTCAGCTCGCCGTTCGTCCTCTGAATCAGCGCAAATCCCAACGCATCGGGCTGCTCAACACGTGTACAATATAACACGGCCTTTCGGACCATTTTAAACAGTGCCAAACATGCCCGGAATATGTGCGTTTGGTATACCCTTATGTTGTGTTAAATAAAAGATACTATGTGGATACATTTATGAAGTGTGCATTTCCCTCCCGGTGGATTTCCTCCTATTGTCATTTGCTCTCCAGTTATTTCTGGACTTCAGTTATAATGGAACCTAATCTCTTTTCAGTAACCAAATTCATTTATTCTCATTATACATATGAAATGAAAACCATGCCGAATGGCTTCTTGTCCAAATATATAATGTGAATAAATTGTTGTCTGTTTATATTTAATGTGTTTACCACATGAATACTGTAGTGTAGCGTGTGTGTGTGGGATTGTCTCTCTCCAGTGGTGAATGGTGAATCTGCCTTGGTGGTTAATATCCAGCGACACTAAACTCACCTGTGGAGAGACATCCTTCCCTTCAGAGAGACCAGGAAGACACACAAAATTGATCTGAAAAGAAGTGTCAAATTACATTAGTGCTAGGTGTCTGGGATTCCTCACTCGGGTCAGAAAAAAACTTTTTTATTTTTTTTTTCCCCTGGTCTGCCATAAGTGTTGGACACGAACCTCGGTTAACCTGAGGGCGTCTCCTCTCTGCAGCTCCACACTCACGCGACACAGCTCCTTCTTGGTCCTCAGAAGGCTCTTCACGCACTGTGCCCCGCTGTCGCGCACCGTCTGCGACCACAGACCACAATACTGCTATTGTATTCAAACCAAAAGCCGGTGGAGCATCGACACCAACCAATCGGTCTCCAATCTCGACCTGACTGGAGACCTTGAAGTGTAACCCTTTATCGTGAGGAGTACTGCTTTATTTATCTAAACCCAGACCGCCACATTCTAATAAAAGAAATGCCTCCTAAGTGCTAAATCTACGGCGTGTGTTGTCACTGTGGGTGAACAACATGCTCTAGGATCAGAACAGGAAAAAACATTACTTTTGGTAATATTTATGAGAATATTTTATTGATATAAAAGGCTAAATCGAAACGACAAATTTCCCGTAATCATCATCAACAAATTCCATAAGATTGCATAGCATCCGAGAACACATGCACATGATAAATCGCAGAAACCCCCCCTCACAGCTGGCTAGTAAAGAATAAAGGTTGAATTAATACAAATCTAATGCCGGTGCCTTCTTATCTGAATAGACCAACTTAACCTCAATCAACACTTGATCACCGATTAGAATGCATGGGTACAAAAAAAAGCAACAATAGCAAGTTTTTCTACTATATAGAAAATAAGTGACACACATAGTTTCTTTCATACTTACTTTCTACATTGCAAATAAAAGGTTATTGTAATGCCTTCATATGAACTACACATTACAATGCCATATGAAGAAGGACGCCATCTGGAGAGACGTGCTCCAGATAACTTTAGTAGACAGACCTCTTTTCGAATGGACGCTCTGGTCCTCAGCGGCACCCCTCGAATGCGGGCACAGGCGTCCATGGCAACGGAGGGCTGGTCGTGGCTACCTGGCTGGGCCACTCACCTGCACAGAGGAGAGTCCAGAAGGAGGGAGGAGTTGGCGGGGAGAAGCGATGGAGAGAGAGAGAGGGAGAGAACAGATCAGAGAGTGTGATTACCCTGTGACTCGTGGAGCGTGTGTGACTCTAGCATGAGATGACTAATGCAATAGAATATATTACTGCAGGCGAAAAATATCAAACAAACAGACATTCATGCAGATTCATGTGACGAATGTTACATAGCAAATATTTTCAGCGAAGAGCAGTGAATGCAATTTGTTGTTAACGCTAAGACATATGCTAAATTATATACTGCCTTCATAACCTACAAAAAATAAAGGGTTCTGCAGGCCTGGGTGAAAACATCAAAACAGCAACAGTACGCCTGGACTTGTGGTGCTGGTGTGGTCAACACTGTGCAGACCGTCTCCCTTTGAAATCCCTTCAAAAGGCCAGAGTGCATCCATGATCAAAAAGCATGGTGAGATAACAGAGGTGTATGCTCTGGACCAGAGCTCGGGGGAAAACACACTTAGTAAGCATGACAGTGATGGAAAAATATTGACTCTGTCCTTGCTCTTTTTCACCCCTCCCTCCCTCCCTCCCTCCCCAAGACATCCAAGCTTCTTCCTTTGAGGTATTGGCCAAATTGAGACTAGAAACAGGCATGTGCTCCAATTGATCAGCCCACCCTACACCCTGAGAAACATGATTATGGAGGAAAAAATAAATAAAGTATATGCAACTGGCTGATCCAGGACCACTTGACTTCTCACGGTGCTTCGGTAGTCTGTTCAAAAACAACAGGACCACTGCTGCTAACCTCAACTATGCAGTGCATCCCGGCTCGGTCATAGGGAAGGCAGTCACAATGACGTCTGTTATTGCTGTGACCAAGACCATGGGGAATAACAACAATCCTCTGAAAATGTACTTTTTGCAGCCTGTGGTGTTTTATGTTTACCCCTGAAGCTTTAGCAATCTCTTGTTTTTCCTCAATGTAGCCTCACTTTTCTAAAATACTTGCAAGAACACACATTTTTTTATATTCTTGTTACTGAACGACTTTACTGAACTTACTTTTCACTATGGTGAGTCTTCTATGAACAGGCTTAGCAAATAATTTGTACACACAAAAAAAGAAAAAGTGAAATACATGAAAGCCTCTCAACAACAGAACATTTCTTCTAAGTGAGGGAAGGACTCCATTCAGGTTTTGACATTGGAGCGGTTAGCTATGGAGATGAAATGCCAACATAGGGGGTCTATGAAGCCAAATACATTTGATAGAATAGCAAGCTTTACTGTAAGAAGTTCAGGCCGTGGGGAAGGTTCATTTCAAAACTGCTCTGCAGGAATCCCATGTCGGTTTGCCTCTGTGAGAACTCAGAACAGAGCCAGCAGTATCAATCACAAGATACATTGGCCCCAAAACATTAGCCAGCAATATGTATCCCAACACAGGCCTACTGAGAGAGAAACAGCAGATATTGTGTTCATCAGCACCAAAACAACGACATCGTTCTCAGCAGCGACACACCGCTGAAATAACCGCAGTGTTATGAAGCCTTGAAGCGTGAACATTTAGCACATCAACCACACAGTAACATAACATGGTAACGTTACAGCTCTCTGCAGGGAAGACGTTGACCCAGAATCCTGACAGCAGCGAGGCGTGTTTGTTATTAACGCGATGTTTTGGTCAGACTTGACATCGATGTCAATGTTTGTCTGATCGGTACTGGGTTCTGAACAACAAATGCTGCTACGACGACGGGAAGGTACCATTGAAGGCGTCTAGGATAGTGTGCCAGCCATCCTGACGTAGGTTCTCTCCTAGATGATTCAAAACCTCTCACCATTACAACGTAGCCCTACCGATTAGTCGCTGGCAAGCTAGCTACTGTAAAACGACAATACCCACTTCCTGTTTTAACGCCACACAATGATCACGGTGGCGAAAAGGAAAAAAGATGGCATTCCAATCAATAATCGAGGGGAAATGTATAATACGGTGGTTGTTGATCAGCTGTCAATCATTTGTTTGGCAGCAGCAGCAGCAGCCAGGCCTCGTTTGGTTCGGCCTGCGGTGTCACCCGAACAGCTATCAATAACCCCGCTGACGTCGGAGTTGAAATACACATTGTATTAAACCGACAAACCACTCGTCTGTATCAGTTGGACATTTGATATGGGATGTGTGGAGAATGGTTTTAACTCACCGTTCACTGTTGGGCTCCAGCAGGATGGCGACAGGCAGCCTGCTGATGGGCGGTCCGTGTGCGATCTGTTCGTTTCGAACGACTCTCCCCCGCGGTTGAGGAATAAAAGTGTATTTTCAATGAGGTTTGTTTACATCTAAATTTTCCAACGCCAAAATAGACGTATAACTTATCGCCGTATTTGTGTTTAGTTCGCAAAAAGAAAAAAAAAAAAAGTGAGATATTTGCATGATCTAGAAAAGAGGAGTTGTGCTTTGTTTAAACTTTAATGACAACTAAGTCTCGATTTTGTACGAGCCATCACCAATTAATACATCAGCTATATATATCTTTATACCGTTATATTGAGGATGTGCAGATTCGTTCGACTCCCAAAGGAGGCTCCGATTTCCCATCACTGACCGTTTCCTCTTTCCCATGCATGAAAACAATCCGATTTCAGGCATAGCTAATCAATCCCAGAAGACGACTGTAGAGCAAAGAGCAGTCGAACTGCAATAATATGATATAGTGCAATGTAATTGTATATTAGATTTTATTTTATATAATAAGTAATCCACTCAATTAATAAACATATTTACGAGTTCACACTTAATTGAATGTCAACTTTGAATGTCAACTTTACTCAACCTTATTACAACTTTCTTTACGTTTGCAAAAAAAGAAAACAATTCCCTATTTAATGCTTGTATCTAATCACTGACCTTACCATTCAATTAGTTGAACAAGTAGTTGTAAACAATTAGTAGTATTCAAACAATTAAAAGTATTTTGGGCAACTGTCATTATTGCTCACGGCATAAATACTGGTTTTATAATTCATTCCTAACCTAACAATCATAAGTGCCCACTTCCTGATTTTGCGCAACACACATCGAAACGTATTTATTTTTAAAGCTACAGTTGGTTAACTTACGGACACATATCGGCTACATTTAATGGAAAGCTAGCATACCTATATTGTAATTGTATATCATAAAGCTAAAACTTTATAGAGGATGTTTTGGTTGTAAGGTTTAATCTTTTGATTTTGGAAAATACTGAGAAGATCAGTAAAGCAACGGCAAACAATTATTTTCAAGAAAAGGGACCTTGACCGAAGTAAGAGGGTATAGGGGAGGGGCAGACATAAGTACGTATGTTCTGTGGAGCAGGGCGAAGGAGAGGAAGTGGGTATTTCAGAAGACACGGAGGCATCACGTATGGTGTACAGCTCAGTCACTATAGGCCTGTTGTGTTTGCATACCATAATTTCACCATAATTAATGTAGGCTGTCATTTTATAAAT
Organism: Trisopterus esmarkii; assembly: GCA_027123545.1. Taxonomy (NCBI): domain Eukaryota; kingdom Metazoa; phylum Chordata; class Actinopteri; order Gadiformes; family Gadidae; genus Trisopterus; species Trisopterus esmarkii. The sequence goes on along the minus strand of JAOPJL010000089.1, from coordinate 11,382,123 downwards.
AACAATCAGTGGATTAATTATCAAAATAATATACCACTAAAGTATATACATCAATATTACTATTACAATGTTTTGTCATCATAAATACTTAACTATATTTTAAGAGGTGAAATACAATTGCTTTAAAATTGCTCTAAAATAATTCTAAACATTGAGAACAAAATTATGCAATGCATGTGAGCAAACCCTGTTGTGTATTCATTCATTTTTATTGAAGAAGGAATATATGAACAGGTGGCCTTTTTTAAGGCACCACAAAAAATGTACAACAAAGCTGGACCATTTATTTATTCAGAATACAAAAATACACATCTCAGTGACTTCAAATTGTAATAAATAGTTAACCATGCATTCTAACCATAAAAAGGCACAGAAAACAGTCACTTAGTAGTCATAAAAATTACCAACTACTTACTTACTTTACCAAAGTCATCCAGATATTAATATAGGTGACAACTGTAACAATATATTCCAAATGTGAAAACACAATACACATCATATCATATAACCTTAGGCAATAAATATGCAAATATTCAAATATTGTTTATACCTATATAAATTTTAAGAAATTAAAACTGTGCCATAGTAAACTAATGTAAACAAATGAAACACACATCCCCCGCCCCCCCCCCCCCCCATTTTTCTTGTTTTGTTTTTTTGGATTATGAAAACCAGGCAGTTTGCAGCATTTATTAACAGACCACTGGAAATCTCAGCAAGGGAGAAGGTGGGCATCTCCACTATGTATAGAATAACCCAACTCCCTCCTGCTGCCTGTAGTCTGAGTCAGAACACGTAGGGTTAAGATAATGGCTGGACTTTTGAAACATCACAAGCATACACAACAGAGCAAGGGGACTCCGACCCATAAATCAAGATGAAATCCACATTCATACCCAAATGAGTGACTGTGATAGAGATGAAGAATAAGACGCTTAACAGATGGTGAACCTCATGAGTACTGAAGAAACAAGGCAGTTTGATTCATACTACTACTACCTCTGTTTAAAGCACTGACAAAACAAGGCCTCAGTGACTTTCAGACCCTACACTCTAGACCCTACAACTGGACTAAAGTGCACTTTAATCCAGACTTCTGGAATACGATTAGGAGAGGCATGAACCTATTCCTATCCTCTAATTACTGATACATATATCATTTGCATCTTCTGAATGTGAGTCCAAGGCATAGTTCATATGTCCATACGTTTAGGGTTTGAATGATGCAAAACAAAAAGAAAAGACACTTGCTGAACTAGTAAATGAAAGGCATTAGTCAGGCGTGTAGTGATTGGAGTGTTAAAGTTTGACTTGAGTCTGCAACACAGCTACTATCTGTATAGATTAGCCCTGATGCACGTGATTGTCTGCAACAGCTAAGTAAAAGAACATTACTTATGATGCAGTAAAAGAAAAAGAGAGCGGAGAGACTTGGGAACGCATCGGAGTGATATGGCTCCCTCTAGTGGAAGATCTAGCACAATGCTGCAGCTTAATCTGCCAAATCGAAGTCTGACTTGATTCTATATTGTATGGTTTAGCTGCCTTTTGCTACATTTCAGGAATCCTTATGGAAAGGAACCCCTTATCTAAATCACCTTCTAGTTTACTCTTACGTGATATCATTATGCAGGAAGCACTGTAGGGCAAAACGAGTATTTGATATTAAAATGCCAGTGGTAATGATATTGCTCTGGGGAGGACCGGTTGAAAAAAATGTAATGTGAATCAATCATTGCAAAATAAATGAAAAAAAGGGGAGATTCCGACTGATGGCAATGATACGCTTTACAATTGCTGATAGATGTGGGAGATGCCACGGGTAATGAAGAAGCATGCATAGTTACATGTATGCACGTGTCCACACACACACACACACACACTCACACACACACACGCACGCACACACACACGCCCGCACACACACACATGCACACACATGTGCAAGCAAATGCATTGTGATACATGGTGAAATGATAGCACAACAGTCATGTCTGCCTGTCCTAGTCATTCATGGACATGGTCCTACGAAGGAGAATCACCTTGGAAGCACAGAGGAACGAGACTACAATCTAATGAACTTCTGGAAGAATCTCGGAGTGTCTGTCTACGGGGGTTCATTCTAAACCATGAGTCCATGGAGGGCTGCCATGTTAGAAAGCTGCAGAGACTGTATCAAAAAAACCAACAAGAGCTATATAATATTGCACCGCCATTAGAATACAACAGCATTGTCATGTACAAAAGATTAAAACTGAATTAATAATCCACAAAATGATGCCATGGTGCTCGGTACACGATCCAACATGAATGCTGCTGACCATGCATTCATTGTCCGCCCTCTACAAAGGCATTCAACTACAACACTTACAAACAGTGTTTGCATACACCAGTAAACTGTCCGTACAGTGCATATATATCTATGTATATCTATATATATATTTATATATAGATATATATACATACTTTTTTTTGTTATCACATATACAAATATACCCTGTAATGCTTTCAATCTTACAGACATATCAAGAAAACTCCTATTAACATCTTGCTAGTAATTCAAAGAACAAAAAACGGAAAAAAAGAAAGCTGAGTTAAGCTGCAAGTCAACTGCTCTATCGTATGTTCAAAACCAACACTTGGCTCCCTCCCTCCTTCCAAATAGTGTTCCAAATACTGGAGTTGAAGTTCCTACGGTATAAATACAAAACAAAATGGGGAAAAAGTCAAACGTGGAACTGTTCTAACTGATATGAGGGTTTTTGCACTTGCACAATATGCGAGGCAATTTGAAAAAAGTGCCTTTACAGTATTAACACAATGAAGTCCCTCCCTATGATATATAATGGCTGGCTTTCAGGTTGATGAGAGCCATCCGAATAACGGTGAACATCCACTCCCGTCCTCCTCGTCACGGTCACCCACAAGCACCGTGAGCCTGACCGAGCCCCCCCCCGCGGTGGCGTCTTGCGTGCCAGAGAGTGGTCTTCCCACGCCGCTTGCCTCCCATGACATTCACGTTTGGTACAGGCTTTCACGTCCACGGAGAGAGTGTGTTCTAATCTACAGCTAAAAGTCCTAATATTCCTACCTCATCGACGCGTTCTTATGATTTCTACGGATAAAGCACGTTTTCACACTAGAATCTGAAAAATATGGCACTCGGACAAGTCACTTTGACACCAACTTATCATGCAAATAAAATAAATAATGAAAACTATAAAGCAAAAAAAAAAAAAAAAACGAAACAAAAGCTTGATTTCTTTTAGACCAAAAAAAAAAAAAGATGCTTTCAGTAGTAACAAATGGCACCGTAATACTTAAGTCATAAAAAACTTGTTCAAGTGTTATTATTGTACACGCACACGCACGCACGCACGCACGCACGCACACACACGCATGATATAAAAAATAAAACACTAATCATGCAAATAAACATATCTATCGTTGAGTAAGCATGTCATGCAACAACATCTCAACCACGGCAACCAAACACTGAGCTCAAACCCTAGAGACGGCGTCGTTGCCGGTCATTGCGATGGCCTTTTTCTGATTGGCTGAAGACAGCCAACCACACCGTGCAATGTCAAAAATAACACGCCCTAAACGCCCGCCGATTTAAAACACGCTTTACGCAATGACCTGTGTCCGAACAGAGAGAGAGCCGTCGCCGCGGGTTTGAACACTACACACGTTATTCGCTCCCACCCGTGAACCCATGTCCCTCGCGCTACTTCCAGTCATTTGCGATGTGTTCCAACGACTGACAAAGTGCTGACATTGGGAACTGAAACCAGTTCTGCGTCCCCACACGAGGGGGGGGGGGTCGCTCCTGGAAGTCCTTGGTTTTGCTACTCCGGCCCACCGGCCCCCCCACCCCCCCTCCGCTCAGCAACCTGAGGGCCGTGATGTCATGTGTGTGCCATGAGTGGAAAAGGTGTGAGAAATGGCTTTTTAATATGTACTTCTTATTTGTTAAGACCAAAGACGATGTGAGGCACCTCTCTCCCCTCTTTCCCCTAAATCTGCTTTCTTCAATTATTTTTTTTCCTTTTATTTTTTTTGGCACAAAGCTTACACTACACACTAAACTCTGGATGTCACATGTGTCTGTCCCATCTCACAGGGTATTCTCCCC
>JAOPJL010000089.1:11098990-11117985 GCA_027123545.1 Trisopterus esmarkii | reverse complement strand
CCCCCCCCGCCCTCCCCCCCCCCCCCCCCCCCCGCGCGCGGCGGCCCCCCCCCCCCCCCCCCCCCCCCCCCCCCCCCCCCCCCCCCCCTCGAGCAGTAACAAATGCAAATGTGCTTGACTTTTGGACGACTATGTTAGCAAATCGATGCCGCCAAGGATGCGCAATGAGCAAAGACATTGATCTTCTCTTCAGTTATCCATCTAGAAAGGAAATGTTATTTTCATACTCAAACTTTATCTCAGCTTCAGGTATCCAAATCATAATGGGCATGCCTCAGGAAGAACGCAATGCACGCCGTGTACTCCAGGAGATGCAAATAAAGAAATAAGACCATGGAAATATCAAATAAATAAAAGTGTCTATCCAAGCACTAACCATTTAGTCTAATGGGCACAAATAAAGTGATTAAACATAATGTTTCAGATAAATGTACTCACCATTGAAATGCATTGTAATGGAAGTAAACCATTCCAAGGCCATATAAAAAGGCTGCATTCTGCAAGAGAAAAAAGTATAAAATGTGTTATGAGCAGAACAGTAAAAGTCATGACAGTGGTTGTGCACAAGTAAAAAATGTGGTGACATTGAATGCATAGAACTAGGATTTCAAGGATTGAACAACTTCAAGGGTGACTTTAGAGACTCTTTGGATTCAGAAACGCCAATAATTACCAGGTGTGGGGAGGTAGTTTCGTAAACATGAACAAACACTGATGAATGGTCCGATCACACAGATCGCTCTTCTCTTCAGTTAACGAGCAGTGACGCTCCACGCCCAACACCCAATTTTATTTTTCGAGGTCTAAAAACGTGATGAGCCTCAAGAGGATGCAGCTCAGCACAGAGGCGGTGTACCGTAAGGAAAGCGCACATGTGCTCAGCCGCTTTCTGTGGATGTCACATCACACTTTTTGACAAAGAAAAGTACAAATATTTCAACTAGTATATTTCAACCAGTAGACAAGACACGGTTCTGTGCGATTGTCACCACAATAACTTGACTTAACTTAACTTAAGTGCGACTATGCATGTTTATGAAACACGTTATCAACAATGATCATAACTTGTTGGCCTGCTACCAAAAGATTTACTTTTCATTAGTGCTTATTATCCACTGACAAGTCTCCCCAATGCCGCAAGATCAGGAACATGACCCCTCCTCTGACATGTGAAAACAACGGAATGGGTCCTTAACAGGGTCCAACCACATCTCAACTGAAGATGCCAGTCACTCGTTTTGCAAAGTCCAATGGATTCATATCTGTGGCCACTACAACGCTACATACAGGTATACGAGACAGCTTTGTCATCAAAAAACAATTGCTTCATCTGGCAGCTTTAGTAGCGACATACAAGCTAACCTTCAGCTATAAAGGCAGGTGACAACCGTAATTCAACTTAGAAACGGCCAACATTAAATTACATAGTGATATACATATTTGTTGCCATATCTCCCACCCCTACTTCATTGAAACATCATAAAAATATACTGCAATTGTTTGTTTTTTGCTTATTTTGGCAAATGATACTGGACAACAGAAGAGACGATTACGGTGGTTTACTCATAGTTGGAATTTCGTTGAGCTTTAGGTGTGTGGGAGTGTGTGTGGACGATGGCTGGTTAAGGCAGCCTCACCTGGCCCAGTCTGATTGGACTCTGGTGCTGGGTGAGCCTGCACACCTGTTACACATTGAGTCATCAGTGTGCACAGGTTAAACCAGCCGTCTCCACACACATGCTGTTTCCCAATGCGAGGGCTGCAGCCTTGCTAGAACGCTTCCTTGTGAGTCGCGTTCTATGGAGATGAGGCAAGAGTGCTGGCTTGAGTGCTACCTAGTGCTTGTAGCGTTTGGAATGACTTGCTAGTGTGGAAGCGCTTCTGCTTTTTAATATTGCTCCATTGGTTAAAATCGTCATATATTACTTTTTTTAAATTGTAATTGAAGACAGTAGCTTGTTTAAACACCAGCTACGTACATATTAAAACAAATCAATCCATATCTATCTATTTGTCTATATATCAGGTTGCAAAAAAAAAAATTGCACAGGGCATTAAGCTTATTTTTTACATTTACATGATTAATCTATAAAAAGCCATAGGTCACGAAATATTTCTGAAAACATTCAAATAACTTCACTTGTGAAAAGCAATGTATTGCATTCCATCCGCAATTTTTAAATACCTCATGCAGCGTGTGAACGCAAAGGATTGTGGGTATTTTGGCTTGTTCAGGATCCATCGAGGCCTCCTTAAATTCCCGGAATTCTCAAAAACAAGGGACACGAAAAGGGCGCGAATTTCCGAGTGTTTCTCAACATCGGAGCAGTGCTTGTCGGCGTTCTATGCCGTAGCGTCCGTAAAAGTGCGGCCGTTGAGCACGCTCACTTCACATCGGGAAACGGCCACACTGGAGGGATCACCTGCATGGCAGCGTAGCACTCTAGCCGTGTTCATCAACAACAGACCCGATTGAACACCGCCAGCCTGCGTCCTTTAGGTTTGGATGAGCCCAGACAAGTCCCCTCGGTGGAGTGTGGCAGCCACCTAGGTGGCGTGTGGTAATGCACTTTGCTACAAGGTTCTTCCGAGCTTTCAACTCATCCTATGACTGAGTTTTTTTTGGTATGTGTTGCATCCACAATCTACAACCACTCCCTGCACGTTGTCTCCATTCAGCCAGCTGATGTGTCTGCATCCGGGCAGCAATTAATGTCATGGGGTCCTCCAGCAAAATAAATAAATAAAATAAAATCGATGGAAGAATGGAGCTAATTTCCTATAGCTTTAATTCCCTATAAAGCCACAGCATTGTAGGCTAGACAATGCGATGCATGCTACAATAACATATCACCAGCAGCTCAGCCATACTTTTATTATTTTTAAAAAAATCCAGAATAATACGCCGGTGAAGTGACGGTATGAGAGTCATTAAGCGATGAGTCGCAGCACAAACACCCAATATGTGGTTGGGGCAGTGCTTCGCTTTCACATGCATTTACAAAACTAAAGGATTATTCATTGTTTGCACAGTACATTTTTAATATAGGTCCATCCTTAAGAGGTTAGACCAGATAGCACTGGTAGAGTTTGAAGGCCAATAGGGTGTTAACCCTCTGGCCCATTCAATATCCTCAATCCCCTGGCTGGTTTCAAATCACACTAGACTTTCATTCCTCACCAATAGTAGCGTATGAGCTATATAATATACTCACTATGTAAAGAGCTTTGAATGCCATTAAAAGAAAAGTAAAAAAGGGCAAAATAAATTATACATAAATAAACTTAAACAGGAGTAGTGGAAATTGTTGTTTAGACCCATCCATATCAATCAACTCAGTTAAACTGCAAACATTCTTGTTTTGAGGTCCTGTATGTACATACCCTCTGCATAGATTAATACTGACTACTTGGCACAGTGCGATGCACTTAAGATCACAAGTGTGATGTAAATGGCAGTGAACGTAGAGAAAAGGGTGTGCAGACGACGAAGATGCACATAGAAGAAGCAAAAATGTCGCTTCTGGTGTCTGAATATGAGTGGAAGTCAATTTGACTGTTTCTCACTTTGCTTAATCATGGCTGAGAGGACGCCTTTTCCTGGGCCGCATTTCTTTTCCCCCTTTGGCAATATCTCCTTGCTAGAGTCCTGCCGAAATCAATGTATCCACTCTTGTCATGGTTACTCAGCACGCATGGGAGATGGCTATATACCCAGCCCCTCTGCAGCCCTGAATCCCAGTGACACCCTGTCAGGAAGTGTCACAGTCAAACTGCAGCCTCATGTCAAAAACTCAGCAAAACCAACTCGACCCCACACAAAGAGAGGGCAAATCGCCATGGATGAAGGATTTCAATCAGATCTAGTCCCTCATGTTAAAAAAAAAAATTTTAATAGTTGCAGTGCTGGCCAATCTTGTTGCTCAATATAGCCAGCCGCAATATAAAATAAATAAACATCCAGTCCATTACCAGCCAAACTACAAACAAACAAGTTAACAGGTTCTAAATCAGAACATGTTGTCAAACACAAATTCTAGCATAGCCAGTGTCTGCATGCTTCTCATTGTATCAAATTCGGTTGAACCTATCTTATATATGATACCTGTGCTGCTCAAAGCAATGCATGGACATGTTCATACATACTTCTCATTTCATTGACAGACAAAACAATATTACCAATATTGGCACATTACAAAAACCACACAGCAGGAAATATTTATGGATTAGATCTCAGATTAGATCTCCAGACCTCAAATTAGACCTTCTGTTTTTATTGAAACACTTTTAGGCATTTATTAGGCATTCATCATTAAACTGATGCGGTGAGCATCAGTGTTAATTGCAGTGATCAGTTATTGTTTCTCCAGATAATTCAAGTAACCTCAGTGCATTTTTTAATATGCACCAGTATTCACATGGAGTATTCTGGAAAACATCTTTGTCACCTAGAAATGACATCCAATCCCCTTGCTGTAGGTGTCTAACACTTGGGTAAAATAGGAATTTAATTTTCAAACTCCACGCTCCAACATCCTTAGTGTCAATTATAGGTGGGGTACCGAATTCTGTACTTTTAAAAAGGATTATTGTGCAACTGGTGGGGAGAGCATACTTCAATATACAGTGCATTAAGAGATAAAGAGAGAGAGCGGGACTACGTTGCCAGTCGTTGACCAGCAAAACACACTTCTAAAAGCTGTTTGATAGCCCCGCAGCTAACGTCCGCACGGCTGCAGCCAGCGCCAAAGAAGTTAAACAATCCGTGGAGGACAAAACTGAGGAGTCTGCAAATTCAGCAATATCTTCAGGAAATTAATGATAGTTGGATATGTTGCTGTCGGAAATAACCTAGGTTTTTTCACTGTGTTTTTTTGTTGATGTAGGCCTACCATTATGGGGTATTCTGACTCTGTTTACACCGTTTACAGTTCGACTCTGAACCCGCCCTTGTGTGACCGTCTGAGCCCCAGAGGTTACACCCTTGACCCGGGTGCAGAAGACGTTACCCTGACGGAGTCACTCTCCGCTAAGCCTGCTCGATTTTGTGCATCAGATTCGCGCACTACAGCGTTTTCCCACTATGGTGATGGACGGGGGCTTGTAGGGATAGGTTGGGGAGAAGAGAGGGGTTTGTTGGGGGGGTTGTTTTGTATGCCATGTTAAGTGACCTTAATAAAATAAATGAAATTGATTAATTAATTAATTTTTTTTACAGCTGAAACAGAGAGAGAAGTACATTAAAAGTACCAGTACCGAATTCCAGCTCCCAGTATCAGTTCAACTGTGAGCGTTACCCAACCCTTATTACAATAAGCTTTCAACCTGAAATAGAGGGCCTCAACTCACAGAGACAAGACAAATGTTTAGCCCACCCAAGCCAGCAATAATTATTAACACAAACAGCCCAGACATTAGTTAACAAAAAATAAAGAGTTATGTATGATGAAAATCAATTAATTTCCTCTACTTCAAAAGGCCAATAGAACACAGGCTTACCTTCCAGTAGTCTGTCTGTAAACTGTAGTACCTCTGGTATGCAGATAATGCTGAAAAATAAGAATGAGGAAAAACAAAATAAAAAAAAACGTTGTCTAGGCCTACCCTTAATAATAAACATTGATTTGTCAAATAGAGGTTATTAATAGGAATATACAGTTCATTTTGAGTGAGAGAAAATAATCACCTTTTGGATAGTCCTCCAGTAAAAGGTTGAAATGGCCTAGCTGACAGAACATTTCAGGGTCCACTTTCCCCTCGGCTTTCAGGATGATAGCATCATAGCAGCTTACAGCCTTAAAATCAACCATGAAGAGAAGAAAGAAATGGATATCATTGGAATATTAAAAATCATGGAGTGACAACCCAACACATATTTCAAGGAGGACTTATAGACTTGGGCATGTGTGTGGAGCATGTTTTATCAAGAGTACATTCTAAACTAGATTGAACTGCAGAGCAGCCAGTCAAGTAGTGTGTTTTTCATGCCTTTTGTCTTGTAGGGTACAAGCTCACTGAAGTATCACCTTCAGTTATGTTAGATGTTCAACAATGTTTGAGTAATGTATACAACAAATTAGACCATAATAGACTCTAGAGCATTGTATAAACTAGTGTTACTTGATCACCTTATATTGGCCGCAAAGAGATGCAACATGTCATTATATTACCAAATATAGAACCTGCAAAGGAACCTCACAATCATGTTGAGGTTGGTTGATAGATTTGGTTGATAATAGACAAGTGTCTGGTAAGAACAACCTTTGTATTTAGTCGTTTTAACCTCATTAAACCCAGTACAGAGTTACAAGTAAGTAAAATGTAATAGGCCAATAACAAGGTTATTCTTTATAGCCATTTCAGTTTATAGACATAATGTTGCCAACTACTCAGGCATTGTTGAGTTTAAAACATACAAAATGAGCCCTCTAAAAGCAAGTAACTCCCTAAGGTTTGGGTTTGAGTAGAAACATTTTTAGATCATGTGAATCATAATTCAGCTAAACGTGCACACGAACACACATCTAGCAACTGTGCAACAGCTACAGACTATGAAGTAGTGTTTGGTACCTAGGCTATGGGCAACATTTGCCTTGTGGTCGATCACACGTAATACAAAATAGAACCAGTCTCCGTTAAAATGGAACGTACTGCCGCACAACTTTAGATGTTACACGAATGCGGACAAGCTCCTTTACTGAATAGAAACCGTACAACGCTTATCAACTTGTCAATGCAGAGACGGCTCCAACAACTAAACGTCCTCGAGGGTCTGAACGCAATATGTCACACATCACTCGCAAAAAAAAAAAAAAACACTAGTACACACATAAGGACATACCTCCTAAATAATATGCAGGACTACCAAGTACAATCGTTTAGCATTGCGCTGTATGTACGCTGCAACAATGAAATATAACACGAAGAAAACGAAAAGCCACATGTTGATGACATACAGATTTGACTATACATGGCCAGCCTTATGGTACATACGATTGCATTGGACTTCTTGAAGTGTGTGCTTATGCTTGCGAGAAACTACTATATGGCTACAATCACAAGTACACGTTTCATTTGGCGTAGCTTGTCGCCACACCAAAAAGGAGTCGCCTAAACAGAAATGTCGAACTGTGCGCAGGCTTATTAGCTTAGCTGGTGATGATGCTAGCTAGCTAACGTTTGCGTTAGGAGTATTTTCCTCCCACCCCGCCATCTTGGGCCGAGCCAAGCAGCCATTATTTTGTAAGCCAAACTATAAGCGTTTAATTGCGTCGTCGACATGTTTCGCGTTCGGGTGATGAAAATGTATCGGCGAGTTACGGGGTCGAGGGACGCGCTTTTTTAGCCCGTTGCCACATGCTACACGGTGGGCTGACGCACCGCTTAAACTCTGGCCACCGTATTGTTGCAGGAGTGGATGGGACAGATGGCTTGGCCAAACACAAACACTTCTACGGCAATGTCATTTGTCTCCTTTCAAAATGGAAGAAGACAAATAGACTCCGTTTATCCTGTCCGATCCCTGTGCAGTGGCCGGTTCACGAACGTGCATCTCGTTCACTTTTGAACACAACATCGGTGGTGAACCCTTCGAATAAACGACTTTGTAGCAGCTGCAACAAGCAGAGCTTCTCGGATATTTGTATGAAAGCGACTGTCACCACACGCAATATAGACGTTTGCTTCATAGTAGCGGACACACACACACACACACACACACGTTGATACAATGTTGTAACACTACTATTACGGTGCCTAGTGGTTCAACTGGCAGGGATCAATACATCTGGGGATTTAATGTGCTTTACATGATATCGATGATGGTTTTTTGGACATTCACACCGATTCATAAAAAAATCTGCGGTGAATACGCCTTATTCACACCGGCCAGTGGTACCTGGAGCGTTCTTGACCAAACCGAACGCGTTAATTCACAGTATAGGCCATGGAACCAAACAGTTCTACGGCAACAGAGATCAGTCTGATTCAGCATTAAAGTTGTGTTATAAGTGTCGGTGCAAGTCGGGTCCAACCCACTAGCTAGCTCCGGGTGGAGGTCTGTGCCACTTGTTCCAGGTGGGATATGCACAATTTCAAAGGAGATAACGGAGAGGGACTCTTATCCTATTCTGTGCATACCTTTAACAACAAGGCCTTCGTTCTGGCGCCATCTTCATGAAGCCCCTGAAATCCAAACAGTGAACTGCAAGTAGAGAGCAGACAACAGAGGCGGTTCCGTGTTACTTGGCGCTATTGGTGTTGTTTCCCCCACCGCTCCAGCAAAAACGAAAGGGTGGAAAAATAACCCATTGGGTCTTTTCACGTTATGCGTTACTTGCCTGTCAATTGCGGCCAAGCTCTCCCTCTCTTGCGTGGTGAGCTTTGGAAAGTCCTCCTCGATTTCATTCGCTTTTCCAGACGCCATTTTCTTTTCCTCATCACCAGCAGCGCCGAGGCTCCGAGCAGCAGCGGAGGCAGCGGCGCTGAGCGACACTCCGCACGATTTCATGGAAAGGAAACGGACAATCCGCCGACCCAACTCCGCCGAAATGCAATAACGAAGGTGCGAAACCTTATCCAGAAGCAAACGGGGCGTAGCGTAATTGTTGCAAAAAAAAAAAAAATCCTCAAGGAAACGACCCTTTAAAGTTATATTCCACACACCTCATTGCACACCAAAATAGGCCGTGTATTCCAATCCTAGGATATGCATGAAGTTGATGCAATGTGGGTTTTTACTAAAGGATGCTATTTGGTAAAAATCGCAAACTTCCCCAACCACCAGCTCAAAGTTGTTGTAATTGTGTCACACAGGCAAACGCACGCCGCCACCTTCGGCACGCCCTCCTCCCCCCGCAGCCAATGGTCGACGTCCGTGCGTGGTCACGTGACGGGCTTGTCTCGAGTGTCTCACGCACACTCACGAGCACGCGTACGCACACACCCAGAGCGGCGCCGAGGAAGACTCGCCTCAGACCCTTCGATTGGTTTCTTGTGCTGTATTATGATTACGTAAGTGTGCTTCAAAGTTACCCATTGGTCGAGATAACTGTCCGTTGCCATTTAGAGTTTTACGGGCGGCTTGGAGGACCTGTCACTGCTGCTATATTTGCAATTGCAGCGTCCCAATTCAATATAAACTTGAAAGTGTGTGCAATGTTACGTGTTGTCGACGATCGAAACACTTTCTAACCGCAGATGTATAATAACATTATTACATAGCAGTAGTAGCCATCTAATGTACGTGTCTTAAAGACCTCTCTCTCTCTCTCTCTCTCTCTCTCTCTCTCTCTCTCTCTCTCTCTCTCTCTCGCTCTCTCTCTCTCTCTCTCTCTCTCTCTATATATATATATATATATATATATATGGGCTGGTCAATATATCTCACTTTAAAATACAAACCAAATTTTAAACATATGGAGAATTAATGTTCGCATGCTCCCACATAAATGCTGAAGGGATGATGTACCCCTAGTGGCATTTGACTGGCAAAATGCATGCAAATGACGGCGTGCGTTGTGCAGTCCTCCGGTGCCAGTGGGGGCAACGGAGGACAGTCCGCTGTCACACCACCGCGGATCACTGGATACCAAAATGGCGAGCCGCGAGAAGGGCAAGTATATGAGCCTAATAATAACTAATTCTATATCGCACAGGGCGTTTGCGGTGACAGTTCACTAACCTTAGGAAAAGTAGATGCATTACTGTTATGTCTAAAAATCGTTGTTATCTGAGTCACTTTGGCTCTCCTACCACAGTGCTCTCGCATCTGACCATCCCTTCCCGAGCGATAGATTTAATTTCGTTCTAGTTACTGTTAACTAGTTAGGCCTCGGGGGTAGCCAAGTGGTATTCCACTATTGTTCCTTTTTTGTTGTTGTTGATCAAACACATACATATAGCACACAATAGCTATGATGTCTCGTCATCATCCTTTATGGTTGTCATCCAAAACCATATTAATCTGATCGGGAAGTTCAAAGGGACGTTTATGGCTCATACAAAATACCAACGCAGAGAACTCTGAAGCTGTGTGGTACAAACATGGCTGGAATGGGATACGCAATTAAATAGGACCAGTTTTTTGGCCCTTACCGGGGCCTAACACAATGAATGGTGGGAAAAATACAGACATCACTTACAGATATATTGCTTACTATAGAAGTAATATATCTATATATATATATATATATATATAATATAGTCTTGCGCAGTCACATTTTTCACTTCCTATTTGCTGCATGTGAGGGTAGATTTATCACAATACCTATAATCCAGAATATAGCAGAGATTTGGATGGATGATATAGCCTACCCACATATACTAAACAAATAATTTTGTTGATTATGGAAAACCACAAAATGTTCGTGCCTCGGGGTGGGCAAAGTCATTCGGGACTGGCCTTCAGTTTCCTTGCTCTCCCTGACTCTTCTCCACTGAATACGGTTATGTAACCATGATACATGAGGAGACTAGTATGATTCAACGAGAGAAACAAATCTTTGATGACGCCAACATACTGACATGGAACAGCTGCACACCTGTGTACTGTATTTCAATCAATATCTTAGGCTTGTATGACTGGGATGGGATAACCTCATAAGAGAGGTTTTATTTGGCTACTATTCTTTGTGACTGTTGGGATTCAGATTGTTGCGATTCAGATTAAAGGCACCGATGGTAGATAGATAGATTTTTATCTGTTAAAATAAATTATAAATAGCTCTATTTTCGTATTTGGACAGTAATCTGGATCTCCGAAGCGCCCCGCTCTGCAGTAAACAGAATTAGTTTTTCTGGTATCCCGTTCCCACATTTTCCAATCAGGAAAGAGTACTCCACAAAGAGCTAGTCCTCTCTGCAGGATCAAGAGCAGGCAGCAGGATTCCAGTGTTGAATGTGGTTGGTGGCGGAACAGGTGAAACTACCAAATCCAGCACTCCAGCCAAGCGAGAGAGAAAAAGGCTGAAAGCTAAAAGGGCAACACCGCTTACAGCGGCTTTAACTAATTAGTATGTGATTGGCCGGCGTCAGGTGAGAGCTCAACCAGTCGGCCGCTCCCGCAGTCTCTGATATTGGCTGTACACAAATCAGGCCCGAACCGAAAAAGAAGAATGTTATTCAACTTGCGTAACCACTCTGTACAAAGTCTAGTGCTGCTAATAACTCCCTTTTGTACGACGACTAATGAAATCTAATCTTATGTTTTTATTCCTAGATCTCGAAGAAGAAATTTACGACAAGGTCGTAGATCTGACAGAGTATGCCAAACGTCAACGATGGTGGAACCGCGTCTTTGGAAAAAACAGTGGCCCCATCGCCGCGAAATATTCAGTTGCCACTCAGATTGCCTTAGGTGGAGCTAGTGGATGGTAAATTGGATACATGCAGAAGCATTGTTTTCCCACTATTTGATCAATTGTTCCAACACATTGTGGGTGCTGCTCGATATAATATCAATATATAATAATATATGTAATATTAACCTTCATAATACACAACTGTGTTGTATTAGGTGTGCAGGATATCTCTGTCAGAAGGTTGGAAAGGTTGCTGCTACAGCAGTAGGGGGAGGTCTCCTTTTGTTGCAGGTATTCAGCCACAAGACTCAAACTGTACTTTAACAATATTTATTTCCTCACTGTTATTATTCCCAATCACATTTATGTCTTCCTTCTACAGATTGCCAATAATACAGGATACATTCAAGTAGACTGGAAGCGAGTAGAGAAGGATGTTGACAAAGCCAAAAGACAGTTAAAGAAGAATACAGACAAAGCTGTGCCAGAACTTAACACATTTGTTGAGAAGGTATTTTTTTTGTATCTGCCCTACAGCCAGTTTTGGTCATGCAAATTTAATAATTATGCAACATAACTTTTGTAAAAACTATTGTAAACTATCAATAGATAACCTTAAATTTAAAATAAATAACAATATTTATAATGAATACCTCTAGAGCTTATGTTGTCCTACAGGTTCTGTCCCATCCCTCCTTTAATTGATTCATTCCTTGTTGATGCTTATAACTTAAATATCTGGTAATATCACTTCTTAGGTACTGGTCAATAACAAAAAATCTGATTCAGCTTGGTTTGTGATTACTTGTATTCTGAGACACCTAGTACAGACAGTATTAAGTTGGCAACTCGTTGATTTTTCTTCTCCAGTCCACAGATTTTGTGAAGAAAAACATTGTTGTCACCAGCGGTTTCGTCGGGGGATTCCTCCTGGGCCTAGCGTCCTAAGAGCTGTCCATCTACCTTTGTGTCCAAGAAATGCAATATGGCCGTTCCATGGTCTGACAGCAAGCAACCATCGTCAGAACACCATGTCGTTCTGTGCTCCTACGTTAGCTGCATGTCCCTTTGAATCATCTCGAGCTACTACTCTGCAATATGGAATAATCAATAATCAACATATCAAAAAAATAATGTACCCTCCATCATATCTCAATATCTATGCTAATTGTGAAGGGCAAGGCCATGGTGAAGAATCTAACTGACCATCAGCTAAAACATTTGTTGTCATGGTAAGTGGTAAAAATATACCACACGGAGATTTCATCAGCATTTACCTCAAACTCCAAAGACAATCACTTTTCATATTAACCAAATTGCATATAAATATAAAGAAGCGAAATATATAAGATCAGAGGAAACAAACCCATATACTATATACTTCAGTGGCCATATGTAAACACCCTGTTAATTTCTGACAAGACATTGCATTATCCATGTTGCTTCCACTGTTCTTGTTAAGAATATAGTGTATTTAAGTGCAATATATTTTTTAAGTAGCTTTCATATTGACTGCTGTTTTGACCTAAAGAACTATGAAGCTGCAATTGTCCCACTGGTATTCTAGAAATGGCAGTGTTATAATGGACATAAAATCACTATTAGGTTGTGTCGAAGTAAGAATTCGAATGATGTATTCCCTTTACGAGAGCTGTCAAGTTTCATACATATTATATATTGAATAATATGTAAGCCTATGATTATATTTGCCTATAAGGCCAGCCTGTATCAATAGGTTATATTGCCTCAATGCTATGCTTCACATGTTGAAGGTTGAAAGTGTATTTTGTAGAACATTAATGAAATAATTAAAGTTTCCAATGTACGGTTCTGTAGTTCTTGCAGAAATACTATTGACTTTATTCATATCATTGAGCCTATGTTTTTTTGCGTGGTCAAGGTAAGATCTAGGCACGTTCTTTAGATTAATTCAAATACATTTTCATAATTTCCCACCCATGGAACATTATTCACCATCAACAAGCATCAAGTAATAAGGTTGTGGTCTAAGTAATATGGTTCAAATATAAAGACTGCATGTAAGTAAGTTAATGGGTTTCTTAGAAATGTCTTGTGTTAGCATCCCAATGTAGCTGAACAAAGCTACCACCCCCACATAGTTTATTTGGGCTTTTTTAATGTCAGTCCAAACCCCTTAAAGGTCCCATGACAAGCCACCGGTAGTGGTGTCAAAACAGCTTATGACTAGCTAATCACACCACACCTGGTGGCATGTCACGGGGACCTTTAACCTTTTCAATCTTGGATTAGCAGTAAGAAGGGGAGATTCACAAAGTCCCAACAATTTGACTGCTAATGGGTTGCCTACTTTTGGGGTTTGAGAAGCAGGGCATTGGATGGTGGTCGTGAGCCGGCCAGAAGATGCAACCAAAGTAAAAGAGGGAAACAATGTTCCCTTATTGGCCTTGACAACCAGATGAACTACATTGTTCCATGAAGATACTCGCTTTACCCAAATCTGTTAACACACAAGTTCAATGTTAATATTCCTGAAGATTCCTCATCCCGGTTGCATCAATGGTTGTGTGTGTGTGTGTGTGTGTGTGTGTGTGTGTGTGTGTAGGCTGCAAGTGGTTTTTTTTTGTCCTTTTGTGTTGTCCTGATGCCTTTCATTAAATGTCAGCCCCAAAAGTTGATGTTCAGCCGCCATCTAAAGGCAAGTCAGTTCTTCCCCAGGAAGAACAACCAACTCCCGACCTTCAACTCAAATCAATCACTGTATCTCAGTATCCTTGGGCCTGTTCTGTCAGCTCAGCCATTTCAACCTTTCACTGGAGGCTGGAGGACTATCCAAAGTAGTGTCTCTCTCTCTCTCTCTCTCTCTCTCTCTCTCTCTCTCTCTCTCTCTCTCTCTCTCTCTCTCTCTTTCTGTAAGTGTGCTTCAAAGTTACCCATTGGTCGAGATAACCGTCCATTGCCATTTAGAGTTGTACGGGCAGCTTGGAGGACCTGTCACTGCTGCTATATTTGAAATTTTGCAACTTTAAAGTGTACAAGATGTGTTCTCATTGATCTAACCGTCTTCTAACTGTGGATGTATGATAACATTATTACATAGCAGTAGTATTAATCTAATGTGTTTAAACGGTGTACCTACTCAATGTGTCTCTCACTAGAGGTTACGGTTATGGTTTGGGTGATGACGGCTAGGCAGTAGAACCAAGAATCGACCTGTGCTACCAAGTCCTATGAGCGAGTTGGGGAGGGCCTGGAACTGAGCCGGGATGCGGCTGGACCTAGAGGTGGAGCTGGAATAGGCCAAGCTCCACCCATTGGCTCTGCAGTGAGCTGTCTCTCACGTGTATTGCTGTTTCTATTGCATGCATTAAATATATCTGACCACTAAGGGGCAGTGAGAGTTAAGAAAATCAGCGTCTGGCACTAGAACAGCAAGAGCCGAACAGAAAGAATGTCTTCTACATACGATCCTGTGTAGGACTATAGTCTTTATTATTATTTCAGACTCATATAGGTCCATATACACGACAGTACAACAGACAAAACAACAACAAACAAATAAGAAACACAACTAAAAAACATACAGACACTCTCTCCAATGCTTCCAGAGACTGGAAGTGTATCTGATGCTGCTTAACTTCGGCATGGTTAAAGTCATTATAATTTCATTTTTGGAGTCCATCAATCTCATCATAAAACTGTACATCAGATTCCTGAGCAATGCATTTAAAGTGGGAACACCACTGTTTACAAACTGATGACTGGCACTTGCGCACCTTGGTACCTATAGTACCATGGTAGTACTATAGTACTATGGTAGTACTAGTTGGCATTGCTAAACCTGCTGGAAGATGAGAATCCCTCTCAGGCTCCAGTAGGCAAACACCAGCTCCATCTTGAAGACTATGGAATTGTGTGCATCCACCTTGGACCCATTTCCAAGCCCCTAATAAGGGCCCAGGTAAGGGCATAGATCTCATTACAACTTGGGGGGAGGGGTGGAGTGGGAACATCAATAATAAAACCAACGTAGGCCAATATAAAATAATCTGCTGTAACCGACACACAGCCAATAGTAGCTCAAAATATATATTAATGAATCAATAGCAGGCACTCGCTACAAATATGTAACTATTTTACAGAGCACCACTTCCACAAATGCAGCATCAATCATAACGCCAATTGTATTTGCTACGGTTCAGACCACTGAGCAGGGACTTTCTGTTCCTCATTGAATTCGTTGGCTTTGACACCTTGTTTAAATTCCTTGCTCACTCCATCATTGTAAACAACGAGCATTTGATTGATTTGAATATGATTCCGTCTCCATAGTTTTTCTTGAAACCTTTTGATGAACCTCTTACTGACCTATGTTATGAATACCCAGCCACTCACAAAGTTGTGTTGGTTGTTCCCAAGTGTTACTTTGTTACTCCCCAGGGACTCAGTTGGCCCTGTGTTCAGGTTACTGAACTTTTCCTCGAGTACCATCCCAGTCTGTGTGAGACAGAGAGAGAGAGAGAGAGACTACAGGAGTTGGTGAGTGTGGGTCCAATACCCAAGAACCTCTCACAACACAGAAAGAGAGGAGGGTTTGGCGGACACAATGGGCATCTCGTAGCGCACCCTCTTCCAGAAACGTGAGTTTGAGTCTGAGGCACCTGGTGAGTTTTCCCGCCAGCAGAGGGGGGAACGTTTGTTGAGGAAATTCTGCAGGGTGGGGGAGAGATGGGTGTATCCCTGGGATTCCACCTCACCGAGCTGGACCAGGATCACTCCCGTGTCTTGGGCCAATGCCTGGTGTAGCCCGTCCTGAAAACACACACGCACGCGCACGCACACGCACACGCACACACACACAGTCCAAAGTTTTAGAATCTGAATTGGCTTGTGTGCTCAGACAAAATATGCGGCCCGAATCGGGCACCACATTGGGCACCTTTACTGGTACCTCTATTGGATGTATTGAACATTTGGTTGTGATATTGGTAATAGGGTGTGCAAGGGCCCACCTGCCAGTCAATGTCATCCCCTACAGGGCTGCTGGGGGAAGAGCCCAGGTCCTGGTGGATCTCCAAGCCCGGAGTGAGCACCACCATCAGTCTCCTGCTCAGCCTCACCTGCTCCTTCACCTGCTCCAACCGGTCTGGAGGACGAGGAACTAGTTAGTAGTGCCAGTACTAGTGCTAGTAGTAGAACTAGCCCGTCCACCTGAAGTTGTTTAAAAGGTAGTAGCAACAGCAGTAGCTGGTAGAAGTAGCAACAGTACTAGAAGTAAACAGGTTATAATGCACCCATGTACTTAAAACTAAATAGAAATACGCACTTACGCCAGGACAAAATGGCATAATAGCAATCGAATCTGAGACAATGAGACTAAATTGCTTACTAGTTAAAGAATGGGTACTAGTGAACAACTAGGTTTGTCATTAGTAAGGAAAAAATACTCTAGTTTCTAGTTTCTAGTAGTTATAATCAAATACTTATACTAGATACTAATGTGAGTGGCCTAGTAGTAGTACTACACTTTGAGTAGAAGGATCAGTAGTGTGACGACCCAGACAGGCCTTTGACCCCGCCCCTGCGGGCCTTTGACCCCGCCCCCTGCTGTGTGTATGCTTGCGTTTCTCTCTCCCTCCTAATTAGGAGATTGTCGGCAGGTGTTGGATAGACCGGTACCGCAGTACAAAGAGCCTGCCCAGACAACAGACGGGGTCTCCCTCCACCCGGAATTTGATTTCCTTTGTTCCTTTGTTTGTAACACATGGACTGACACATGACACTTTGTTCGCATAACTATGTTATGAAGCAGATGTCCGCTGCATATGCATGACAACAACATAACTCTACCGTTGAATAACACACAAATATATACGTAAGTGTCATCAATACTCTCCTAGTTATGTATTTATGTTAAAGGGTTTATTTTCTATTTTCACCTTACCTTACAATTATTCATCAGCCCACTCAGATTAGAAAAGGTGCCCACTTATGGTATTATTTTGCATATTGCATATTATATATCTTTATATATATTTGATAGACAGTATACAGTATATTAGTATACAGTATATTATTCATTTGTGTTGTGTTGTGTTCCTTCTGTGGTGCAATGTGAGTTCCTTATCAACACGTCAGATAATGTGATGTGGATATCAAATCAATCTTGAGACCTGCTCTGGGTATGTCGTTGCGGCCATGGATGAAGACCCTGTAGCCACACTTCTGCTCCAGGACGTGGGGCAGGGCCTGGGAGAGGAAGCGGTTCAGGATCCCCTTACTCTTCTCCTGAGAGTGGTATACCACGTAGACGTCATGCCACGACCCATCTGCAGCAAGACATCACATCAATCAAAACATATAACAATATGTTGTATGTATGGCTCCCATCCTAGGACTTTGGGTGTACCAGTCATTTGTCATCATTCCCTTCATTACTGCAAGAAGGCCATGGCATCCGGAAAACAGTGAAAAGAAAAAGTCAGTAATGCTGCTCAAGTCCCTAGTGTTTAGAAAGCAAACAAAATAACACAAAAAATCTATGGAAAACACTACAATAGAAATCTATGATGGAATCCAAAAAGTGACACTATTTTTGTATTAAAACATTTTTTCCTGCCTTGAATAACAAAATCCAAAGTACCACCTGCAGTAACCGTGTGTTATAAGGGTGAAAACACTTCTCTAGACCAGAGCATTCTTTAAACCCCTCTCTACCGTACACATACATTTTTTAACATCTCTAGACTCATTTATAGGTGTTTTGCTTGTCTTGAATTAACTACGTGGTTGACAAACTGGTTAATTACTTTTTGGATTTAGCACTTAGACATACTGCATAATTTAAACCACAAGGACACCTCTAGAGTCTAACTTAAGACTAACGTATTTATATGACTTACTTTAAGCCTCTAGAACTTACTTTAACATGTCTAGAACATACCTAAAACACCTCTAGAACATACTTTACACTTCTAGAACCTACTTTTAAGCACTTCTAGGTCATACTTTAAAATTCTATAACCTCCTCAAAGCCCCTTTAGATTAGAGCATACTTCAAAAAACCTCTAGAAAACATTGTAATGCACTCACCATTGCTGGCCTTGTAGCATCTCAGGAACCTTCTGCAAAACAGAACCAGGTCCACAAAGAAGCATTTGATGATGAGGGCGGCTAACAGGAACACAATGCTGACGCACACCGCCACAACCGCCAGGTCGCTCCCCGATTCTGAGTGCAGATTAGGAAGGAGGCTCAACAAGGGTTTCCCCTCTATATATACATACATACTGTACATAATATGCTGCGTTATTTATGTAGATATAAAGTTAGAGAGTAAACCTGATGATCTCCGAACACCTGCAGGCTTGAGGCTGAGAGTGTGGAATCTGGTTTCTACGTGGTTGGATGCCCTACACCTGAAGGAGGCGTGGAGGTCAGACCCCTGGACCTTCTTAATAGTCAGGGAGGAGGAGCAGAAGCTCTTCTTGGACGGCTCCTCCATCTCCCTGCAGCGCAACAAGATGACAAGAGATCGATTAATATTATATCATTATCATCATTAATACGTATTTCACTATATGACTACAGTATTAATATGAGTAGAAGTAGCATTAGCCCTGTTTTTTTTTGTGGAGTAATTCCTGTTTTGTTCATTCAAAATACCAAAACAGACTGGAGCGGGGAGTGGAGGGAGGCTGGAGGGGGTATAGGAGG
>JAOPJL010000089.1:10905349-10922156 GCA_027123545.1 Trisopterus esmarkii | reverse complement strand
ACACACACACACACACACACACACACACACACACACACACACACACACACACACACACACACACACATACACATCTTAAATACATTTAAATGAACCAGTTAAGATTGATCCCAGATTAAAGTCACAATGTGTAACAATTCTAACTAGGTCCTAGCTTTAAATAACCTGGACATATCTGTAGTCAATGCTGATGATACTGATTCCAACAATGGTATCAGTAAAATTCACATCCTATAACTGATGGCCGGCCAATAATTTAATTGTTTCTTAACCTCATTATCCCGGTTTTCTGTGTGTGATAAATAATCAGCAAACAAGCTGATTGTTTCTTCCCTCCTGTGTATTTAAGCTTTAAGCTTTCAGTTTTTGTTTGTCCTTCATATGATTACCCTTTTTGTTTTACTACTATTTCTTATTTAATAAAGCTGCCAGTTTTACGTTTTTTTGTTCATGTTCTGTCTTGAAGAAAAGGGTCCATCGTTCTTTGAGTGTGCATTTAAGTCCAGAACCTGATTGTTGAGTGTTTGTGGTTGATTGCTGGTCAGCTTTGCCTGGTCTGATTCAGGCTGACAAGACTCTTGGGTGGGTGAGCCGGCACACATGTGCTACATTTGGTAGTCAATCACGGCACACAGGATAAACCAGCCATCAACCCACACACTTGAGGGAGCTCTGACATCAGCGACTAAACCTGCTCTACCTGCCTAACATCGTTCTAATAACTTTACAGAGGAGTCCAAATGGCGTGTATCAAGGATTAACTGCTACAGTCATCCTTGCACAATCAGGGATGCAGATGCAAAAAAAAAAAAAAGATTAACCAGAAAGTGAGCTGTTGACCAACAGTTCCTGGATGGCGTCATCAACGCTGCACCCGGCAGCGGCAGAACCTACTTTATGCTGGCCAGAAGGAGTGCCGCCTCTGGCTGGGGCCTTCCACTCTGGTTTGGGGGGAAGCTTCTTCAACGCGGGCCGGGGAGCAGCCCTCAGTGGAGCTCTGGCCCTGGCTAGCTTCTCTGAGGAGAAGGTTAAGGTTAGAAGGTTAGGATAACCACCAGAGTATTAGAACCTCAGATATATAATGTTATACACTATTGGATACAAGTTTAGGTGTGTATGTATAATTGTAATTACAGTATGTATGTATCGTGTGTAAGTTGTGTCCTTTGTATGTGTAGGTGTTTATGTATAGTGTGTGAGTATAGATGCGTTTTCAGTAGGTACAGGTGTGTCTGTTTATGAGTGTGTGTGTTTCACCAGCTTGATAAGGTCTTGCTTTAGACTTCTGGGGACATGCTGCTTTGTTCCTGATCACCACCGATTCGCTGAACTCCTTCTGCATCACCTGCACATACGCATGTTGCCGCACACACACACATAGAAAGAAACACACACACACACACACACGAACACACACACTCACATTTCTTCAGCTTCCTTCAATATTTATATACATTGATCTATGCTGTAAGCTGTAATCGACTGCTTAAGCAGGAGCCAATCAGAACAGCTCACCTGTGGGTCCAGGTATTTACAGATGAGCTTCTCAAGAAAGGGTCTCTTCAGAACAGAGCTCACAGAGGGCCGGTCCCGCGGGCTCACCTGGTGAAGGGGGAGCCCCACAGTGAGTCTAAAGGTTCTGGTGTTTAGATGTTCTGTTACTATGGTTCTGCTGATGGACAGATGGACGGACAAAAAGACAAGGCAGACATAGAACTCCATGCACCTCTTGTTTGCCATGCATCGTTTGAGTAATTTCCACCCACTTGGTTGATTACTGATTATGTTCCCCTGTGTTCCATGATATTTAAGCACCCAGTGTACCCTGTCTGTTGGTGTGTGTTCTAACTAAGTACATTAATGTTCAGAGGTTTGAGTGTTTCCCCGGCTCATGATTGGCTTCACTCTTTTGCCACGTCCTGACAGTTGTGATGTTGAGGTCCCTTCTAAAGGTTCTGCGGGTTCTGTAGTGGAGGCTGGGTTCTGAATGTTGGGGTCCTGACCTTGAAGAGCTGGCTGAGCAGCAGGCGGAGGTCGTGGGAGTACCGGCTTGAGACTGGCTCAAAGCGTCCCCTGCAGATCTTACCCACCAGCTGGCACAAATTACTGCCCTCAAACTGAGAACACACACACACAGACGCACATGCAAGGACACAGTAAATTAACCTTTATTAGGGTATTAACTAGGTGGGGTTAGGGGGTTAGGGGCTGTGTTTTTAGAGTTCAGTGGACTTACTGGGTGTCTAAGGGTGCAGAGTTCATACAGGACACAGCCCAAGGACCAGACATCACTGTAGAGTAACAAACAAACAACAAACATTTATACAAACAGCCACACACACACTGTCATTCTGTCTCTCTCTCTGGTGCTGGTAGATGTGTTTGAGATGGGTACGTACGTCTTGTTGTTGTATGGTCTGCTCTCACATATCTCAGGAGAGAGGTAGTATGGTGTTCCAACGCATGTCCGGGCCAGCTCCATGGTGCTACACAATCAAACAACCAACCAATCAATAAATTAATACATTCATTAATTGGGTGATGATATTAACCAATATCATATTTACCAATATCAGGATATTAACCAATATCATCATCAATAAAAGTTTTAATGCAAACTTTTAAATGACATCATACATCATCACATTAAATGGCTCATATCAAACATCCAGATAGGTGTTTGTCACTTGCTGTGTTTGTACTTGAAGACTGTGCTAGAGAAGGTTACAGTGTACTCGCGCAATCCAAGTGTGTTTTTAACTAGTGTGTACTGTGGTGGTTGGCCGGTTGGGGCCATAACAAGATAATGAGTGGTCCAACCCAGCTGTTTGTTGAAGGCCTAAAGGAGACCAGAATGTCATACTTATTCAACATTCTGGCGATGCCGAAGTCCCCCAGTTTGGCGCGGTTCCCACCACCGGTGAGGAAGATGTTCTGGGGAGGAAGAGGAAGGGAAGAGGAGAGGAAATTCAGTGCAGCTTACCAACTCTAGCCAGTGAACAGGTGGGGAGAGAGCAGTTTGTATACCTGGGCTTTGATGTCTCGGTGAAGAACCTTGCGGTCGTGGATGTGCTTGAGTCCCAGACACACCTGAAGGAACCAGTTCACCACCTGCTCCTCCGTGAAGGGGACTCCTCTCTGAACGGTAATCCTCTTCATCAGATCTCCTCCGTCACAGAACTCCATCACTATATACAGACTGTTCCTCTCTAACACGCATGTACATACGCACGCACACACAGTTTAGACCAATATGCCTGTATTAACCAGTGTGCATGTTTGTTATACTTGTTATAGATCAGTATTCATGGGTTTATTTGACAGACCTTGGAATGATTTGAAGAACGCCACGATGTTTGGGTGTTTCATCTTAGAGAGAAGCATCCCTTCTTTGTTCGATGCCTCCCTTTCTCTCTGCGACATCTAGCGCAAAAACACAGAATATAAAATAATTTCATAAGATGTATAAATAAATAATACGATTATTAAGGTAATATTAAGATGAGAGATTAAATATCGCGCCTTTAAAACAATGCAGCATTTTCATTTTTTTAATGGAGTCATTTACATTGGTAAATAATAATAATAATTATTATTATTATAATAACAATAATAATACATGTACTACTACCACACCTGTGGCTAAACTGTTGGTACCTTGCCGAGCTTAATCTCCTTGATGACACACATGCTGGCAGAACTTTGATCTCTGACCAGGAAGGCTTTACCAAACGCTCCCTCTCCAATCTGCCGCACCACATCATAGCTGTTCATATCCCCTCCTGAGGATGAGAAGGATATACAACTATGGATTACTGGAATATATTGTGATATATATATTTACTTATGTATGTAAATGGATAAATATTTTAATTAATAATAATAAATAAATATATATAATAATAATTGTAGTAAAAAGCTTGAGGGCTTGGAATGACGATGACCCTGAGGTCATTGTCCCATGAGGATGCACACCTGGTATTGGCATATCAGTGAGTGATGTTAATTTCTCTATTGTCTGCACTCCTTCGAATAAATCATTTTTATGGTAATTATCAGGCTATTAATCAGATTTCTTCGAAATAGTGCAATCCTGCGCTGGGCATGGAAGTGACATCATCATCCCTCAAAAGTTTAACTAAAGTAATCTAAAACTATTTTGTGGACACGAAATTTGTATTTTGTACCCACGGAATAAGTAAAACTAATAAATACAACTATTAAAGGCTTACAGTTACATTGTTTTAGTTATTTATTAAAGGTTGCATTTCATAAAGTTGTACAGCCACTAACTAGTCAAAGAAGGCCAAAGAAGGCCCAATCAACGGGGGAAGGCTCAACAGCTCCTGATCAGAACGCAGAGCGACAACCAGAGGCGGTTGCCATGGTGACGCATACACAGAGACCGAGCTGGAACGCAAGGTGCAAACATTAACCACTTTTCTTTATTATATATAACTAAAGAATATTTAATAGAGAAAATTGCCTTGGTAGGATGGTAAAAAATTCAGGCCCCCTTACCGCTTCGCTTTGTGCCGTCTAAAAGCACATTTGAACGACGAACGGAACATAAATAGCCGGTAGCTGTGGAGAACGGTCCATGAATCTACGACTGGAAGGCAAAGGCATGCTGGGAGTTGTCGTTTCCAGGGGAGAGCGGTCCATTGCACTACAGGGGGGTGTAGACCATGGGTGCAGACCACACAAGGGGACATGCCGTTTGTTGGTGCAGCTGGTGTGGGTCATTGGGGCGGGGGGCTTCCTCTGAAGTAGTACTAGTAGCGGTGTAGTGGGGTGTGGTGGCCATCATTGAAAGGCCACTCTCAAGCGAGAGAGATCGCTGTTCCAACAATGCAAATGCAAAAAAGAAAACATGCAAAGTCAAGCAAACAGAGGTGACAGTGACCGACCTACGTCGGGTTCGCTGCTAAGCTGTGCTACTAATTATATTAAATAAATAATGCTTGCCATGTGGGGACAACCAGAGAATGTCTGCTGCTTGTTTGTGTGCGTCTGCGATTGTGCGTGAGAGAAGAAATATCTTTAATGTATCTTTATGTTTTTTTGTAGTGGCACTGGTGATTCCTCCTACGGAAGAGGATTAGGGCCACATATAAGTAAAATAGTTCTGACTTTATTCTCAATATTCTGACTTTAATCTCTGAATTCTGAGATTAAGAATTCTGAATTCTGACTTCTGATTTAATTTCCAGAATTCTGACTTGAATCTCAGAATATATTTTTTTCTTATGTCTGATCCTAATCATCTTTCCTACAGAACCCTGGGCCTGGGGCAACCAACCACAAGGTGAAGGCAACACGCACACAAATCATTTATCGTAAAGAAATACTATTTAGGAAGAGAATATGATCTTCCTTTGAGACCATTCCTCTGAGCGTTATAAGGCAGGGGTAATCAAGCTCGGATTAGCACCCCGACTCCATCACATCAGTGACGACAGGTGATCCTCACTACAGTAGTAATAGTAGCAGCCTGTACAGCTTTGAAATGGCCTTCTGTCCTGTACTACCAACATAATGCTTTAGTCCCAACAAAATAATACTGCAGTTCTCTGCATACACAGGGACAGTACATAAACCACCATCTTCCAGTCTTTATTTTATTCTCATGTATTTTTACCCCTCATCCCACTTGATATGTATATACGCATTTATGTCCTGTACAACCAACAGAAACGTGCAGTTATCCAGCTTGTGCTACCACAAGTAGTACATTTTGAGTGAAGAATCTAAGGTGTGCATTTGGAAGTGACGCTACAATAAAGACAGCAAACATAAGATTTCCCGCTGTTTTTTATTCCCCTGGTGTCAGAGACGATATATACACATTAGTACATCACCCGGAGTTATTTAATCAACAAACAAAAAGTATAATCAGCGTTTACAGAACATCATAAAGACAAGTTTTATAGAGAAACATATGATATGAATGCAGATACAGACAAATCATCACTGCATTTAAAGTTATCCAACTACTGGTTATGGATTAGTTTGTGTTTTATATAAAGGATATAAAAAGGTACTTGTCCAGTTATTGAATAATATGTTTATAGCTACAGCAGTAAATTACAAAACAAAAGAAGAAAAGTGACCAGTCTACACGCTTCAGTTGTACAAAACAAAATCTCTCGTCATTTTTAACATCTCTGTTGAATTTCTAACTTTATATCTGTGGGAATAAATACCCACAGTATAAAGTATATATATATATTCATTTGAATATATCTTGATTACAATTATAAAAAAAACTTAAATAATTTCTATGGCTGAGTTTATTTTGGAAGTTCAGCTTAATATATATTTAATTTTTTTCATTATCTAAACAAATCCCATCGATCATCAGGCTGTGGATCCCTCGACATTAAAACTGAACAGTGCACAACTCTTCCACTTTCTTCCACACTTACTGTCTCCTCCTCCACTTTCACTTCACAATAAGAGTACCTCATGCACACCAACCACCAGACGAAGCAGAGATGAAGAAAGAAACGTGTGATTAAAATAAATCGGAAAGAGCTTCCACTCCAGTGACATCATAGTAGTATCTGAGCAGCGGAAGCAGCGCAGTGCGTCTACAGCTCACAGATGCTGGTCTCCACCACATGCTGGCTCTCAAAGTGACGGATCTTGAAGCAGTTGAGGGCCTCGCGCTTCTGCATGCCTGCAAGAACAAACCAGTAGGTAGGTTATGTTTCAGAACCTCCTCCTCCTTACCTACTTCAACCAAGGTTACACAGCAGAGCCTAAGCTAGGGTAGGAGTAGGACAAGGAATACTTAGGACATTGTATTAATTTAAATGGTTTGTATATCAACGCATTGTTTCAACTGGAAGCTTTAAAACTGTCATGCGATATAAAGCCCTCAGGTATGACTATACTAGCCCTATGCTATTAATGCGGTCTGTCAGGTAGTATTTTAGTAATAAATAATCCATTATGTGTAGAAGTACCAATGCAGTATATGTAATAAGGTTAGGGCAGTACCAATGAAGCGATCCCGGCGCTGAAGCTTGAAGGTCTCCTTGCCATGACAGAGGCTGTAGATGTAGTATCCCAGCTGGTCCACATGGTGAAGCCTCTCTGTCACCACCATCTCCTCATGGAGCAGATAAGACTGGGGCAGGTACGAGCCCATCTATAATAACAGAACCCCAACATCATCATACCATGACCGTAACACACCTCCTTAGGGAGCAGGTATGAGTCCATCTCATATACAACATAGCCATAACATATAGCCATCATCTATTTACCGACACATTTCATAACATACCACAAATGTCACCAAAGACCGGTAACCGTAACAAGTTACCGTTACAACAGGGGAGGAGAGATTACCTTGATTTTCTCCAGCAGCTCCATCAAGTCTTTCGGGGGCATGACCACGGACGTGTTGAGGGGGATCACGTAGCACTTGTTGAGGTTCAGGTCCAGGTAGGCAGTCAGCCTCTGGAGACCACAACAATAACAAGTGAGGGGTATATTTTGAGGATACTGTTTTATAGTAAAGGATATTTAACAAATATTCGCCAAAGGCGAAGTGAATAGTGGGGAATAGCCATTTCCCAATATTCACGGAGCCTGAGGTGAATAATTGTTTTAGTATATACTACACGTGAACACTCCAAAAATAAACAAGATAACACTAATTGCCTGGATTATTTTTTTTTATTAGCGTAACAAGACGACCGTCACACACGTTTAAGATCTCAATCATGGGATATTGCCCAATATCTCAAGATAGCGAACCAATCAAATTGCACCATCTTAGGAGGTTCATATGTAGCATATACTGTACTAAAGTTAGTTATAGTAAAAAGGTTGTTAAACATCTTATTTGAATTCCTGAGTGATTGGATTATATTATACATGCAATAATAACAAGTGAACAATGATAGGCTGTGAATAACAGAGTGGTAAATGACACAACTTTATGGTAGGTAGTGTTTGTGCTCTGACCCTCTCAAAGTCGTGGACGATGTCAGCGGGATCGGTGTCCTCAAACTCTGGTACGGGGACGTTGATGAGGGCCACCTGCTCTCTTTCCAGCACCCTCACACTCTCCTGCAGCTGGCGCATCTGGAACTTGGATGGCAGGTTCACCATGATCTATCGCAACACACAGTACAGTACAGGGGAGTCAGCTATTGACGCCCGGAACAGGACAGTCAGTCCAATCACAACGCACAGTACAGGAACATCAGCCAATCACATGACGAGGTACAGGACCATCAGCCAATCACATGACGAGGTACAGGACCATCAGCCAACCACATGACAAGGTACAGGACCATCAGCCAATCAGGACACAGGGTAGTCAGCCAATCACAGCCCATGGTACCCGGACCGGAGATCAATTCAGGAGTCATGGTTGCAGTGTGACTCACGTCATCATCATCTTCTGGAACCATGTAGTCTTCCTCACGATAATTGACACCACATACAAACACCCTGCCCTCCTAGGATGGGGAGGAAAAGAGAGAGACAAAGTCAAATGATGAAGTATGCGTTGTGTGTCTGCAGTCGTCAACTACTCCCAAATGAATATTTGAGTAGCCGTTTAATTGCGCAAGATATATCATATTCATATCAGCCAATAACAATGCTAAATTGTCGTTAAAAAAAGGTCTCTAATATAACAAATAAAAAGGTGGTTTAACATGAGGGGAGGCCATGCGCCTGACCAAACGATACGTTGACATGATCAACGTATGCCTAGATATTGAAATGACTAAACCTTTGACCTGGTGCGCATGACTCAACACACCAACCAATAGGTTGGCAATATAGTCCAAAACATTTTATGTTTTGGCTATAGCAGATTTTTCTTGGCGTTTTGAACATGCCTTGCTCGAAAACCTCATGACCCGAGGGGTCCCACCACGTCTCAAGTTATTGCACCATTAAGGGTAAATGTATGTAGGCGGAGACAACATGGGGATACGTGAAAAAGAAGAGTCCTCGATTGGCTCTGCGTGGCTATTTATAAATGAGCCGCAATCTAATTGAACTAGAGTGGCAGATACTGTTTGACTGCAGTAATGCTGAGCTCAGAAAAACTCGAAACTTACTGCACCGTGCTAAAAAGTGTTGACCAGTGGTTTTAATGGTCTACTAGTGCTTGGCTTTCTCACCTCCATGATGTAGTATCGGTAAAGGTAGGCTCCGCCCACCACCAGGCCAGAGAGCATGAGGGCGAGGCCCAGACACATGCACCAGCCCCATGCCCGCGACGGCCCGCGCACTGCCACCCCCGCCTCCGGGTCCTACAGGAAGCACACACATGGAACACAGGAAGTCAGTAAGAGCACTCTGGGTAGTTTACCAGGCTTTCCCAGAGTTCTTAGCAGCGGCCGATGTGACGCTGTACCCCTAGGCAGCAGGTAGGGTTGGGTAGGAGGGGGGGGTGAAACATTCCTCATCAGGGAGTGGGGCATGGGAGATCTGCTGCTGCTCAACCCAAGCGCACGCAAACGCACACGCACACACACACACACACACACACACACCAAAACAGATGTGTGTTTACGGTCATTGCTGTGTCAACAAAAAGACAGAAGGTTCAAAAAGTGAAACAAAAAACGAACAAAATTAGGGAAGTAAAACCTGAAATCCATGTGTGGAAGGAGAGAGCAGCAAAAACAGGCTTGAGGTAGCACAAACTCAATACAACACATATGTATGTTGTCAATGCATTTTTAGATGGCAGAGCTTGCAGATAAACATCAACACATGTTCATACCAATAACAATATGAATGTGTGTCGGTGTGCACTTTGTGCTTGTGGGGACTTTGAGCCAAAAACATGTCCGCTGCTGAACTGTGGTTTCTAATCGCTTCCTCTCTCGAAAACATGCGATAGGGTTTCTCAACAAGCTCTAACACATCCCATAATAGTCGCACACAGGCAACAGACCGCTCAGTGTTTAACAGAGCTTCTGCTTTTTCACTAAACATGAGCTGGATACCTACTTCACTTCGTCTGCTCACTCCACAGTTATAATAAAATCCAGTAACACAATAAGCCATCTATCAGTGTTTAAACTAAGGGTCAGGACCCAAAATGGATCAGGTTTTGGAGGTGGGACGTTGCCAGACTAAGCACAGAACACTCCAAGGCCCACCGGACCTTTGGGATTGGTGTACTCAAGAGTGTGCGTTGATTAGATCCCACAGACTAAAATTAAGAGGAAAAGGTTTAAGAACCCCTGGTCACAATAAACACATTGTATCCACTTCTTTATTATATCATAACCTATCACACAATGATATACTGCCATGACATCATACACCTATTATATCAAACACCAAAAAGCTGAATAATTAAATTTAAGTCTCTGCCCATAATCCATTCCTCTCACAACTGCTATATTCTTGTTAGCACCCTCTAATGTCCAATTTTCCCTGGAAATCCCCACCTCACCATCCTTTGAGGAAACAGGATGGGTTCTTTATGCCAGATAGCAACACCCTGGAATGGATCTCAGAAGCAGAATAGTCTGAAAGGTTCTGGGTTTGATCAGCAATGTCCAAAGAGTTTACCTGTAGACAACATCCTTGAGCAAGACATTGTCTGTTCCTTCAGACAATGTCTTTTAAATGACTAAATACTAGATATCCAGTCTGAAGAGGTACACATCATATCTACCGCTCTACCACTGAACTTGACAATAGTATTGAATGTTTGTGTGTTTTTGTCTTGACTGCCCTGACCAAACACAATAGAAGATATGTTTACCAAGAAAGAGTGAACTACAAAAAAGATATGAGAGTCAAGACAACCCTTCAAAAGACAACACCAAACGGGCCACCCACACACAAACACTCAAGACCTTTAACCTCAAACCTTAAAAACAGGTAGTTTAGCACCACTTCCCCCGAATGCATAATGCTAAATATAATCAGTATATTATGATATAAGTTATCAGTACATGAGCTGTGGCCCTGGTGAAAAGTGAGTGTGTTCTAGGCTTTTGGCAGTATCACGGTATAAAGGTATGTGTTCCCTACAGACACAGTACCACCCCTTGGAGGAGGAGCAGGAGGAGGAGGAGGTCTTGTTTCTGTAACTATGGAGACCAATGCAGATCACTAATCACAATGAATCTTAGGTTTCAGATGCCCGCAGGTTTCAAAGTGAAACATGATCTCTAGCTTAGAACTGGAAACGTGCTGACGATGCTGTGTTTCCGTCTGGGGTTGAATAACCTCAACACCCCAGAGCTAGGTCCACACTTCCACTTCTAACGTCGCGCAATGTTTTTACGTAGCACCTGAGAAGGAAGTTAGTATCATCAGAGAGTAGGCGTTTGTGCAGGAGCCAGCCTGTTCTGGGAAGCACCAGGTCTGTCTGGAGGGTAGAGTGGGGTGAACAGAGGTTGTTTTTTCCTTGGTGTCCAGCCTGCTGTGCTTATCTTGTGCCCTGCTATGGGGCTAGCAAGCCATGCTAATCACATGCCCTGCTATGGGGATAGCAAACCATACAAATCCCACGCCCTGCTATGGGGCTAGCAAGCCGTGCTAATCCCATGCCCTGCTATGGCTGCTAACAGAGGCCGCCCGCTAGCGGAGTCTGGGGGCTTAGAAAATAATCCTTACAAACCTCTCTCATGTCTCAGTCCCCAATAACAACCCACAGCCGAACCCATCTGACAGCATGCAGTTCAATTGGTTGCGTTCAGGCTATCTTTAGGATAGTTGTGTATAGATCAAAAGTAATGTTTACAAATAAATTGGTAGGGTTGATGGGCTTGAAACCAGTGGGATGTGAGCACAAAACGTCCCATGACCGAGCCACAAGATCTGTTTGGTGAATATTGGGAGTCACCTTCAACACTGTTGATAGTTTAAAAGGAATTTGTAACCAGGGAGATCATGGTCCCAAAACGGTTCAACCCAGTGCTCTGCATACCACATAAGGAGGGAGGAGAAGTATTGATGTCCCTGCTCTGGGTCAACAATTTACCAGGCCAACTATTTAATATTATAGCATTTAGCTGACACTTTTATCCATACATCGTCATGGAGAAGGAAGGAAATAGGGGGCAACTTACTCAAGAAAGCCACCAGGTTAGGCTGCAGACATTTGGGATCGAACCCAGAACATTTAGGCCAGGACTAGACTCTCCTGCCCCTCTGGATGTGGAGACATGTTTAGCAGTGTTCTTTGAGATGCATCATGTGCACACCAGTTAACCCCAGAGAGGTAAAAAAAATAAAATGCATCTGGTCTAACGATTTAGTAAAAAGTCATGAATTGGCTTACCTTTGCTTTTACACGTTTAACTAGTGATAAATAACCGGAACAGTTTATTATTATTTTTTTTACATTATTCATTTTTCTAATTATTATTTTCGCCTGGCTTGTTGCAACATCCCAGCAAATATGGGTGGCCTCGAACTGGCCTTTCGCCAACCCTGATAGGAAAATATATAATGCAGGAACAACGCAAAACAGACGGAAGAGAGAAACTGACCTTGTTACCCGTCTAATGGCGTGAAAGACCCTCAAACACAAACACACACAGTTAATCAATAGAATTGTGATACATCTAACGTTGCATCGTTATCTGCCCCCCAAGTGTAAAAGGCAAGTTACGACTTACTGAGGTTAGACATTAAATTATATAACAGGAACCTTGGTGTCCTCAAAAAAGGACGTGTTCGTTTCTACTAGTCCATTACTATATAGTAAATAAACAGAAGTTTGCATAAAGAATGACCTGAGTTCAGCTAACATTTAGCCTTCATAGGGGAGCGGGCAGGGTTAAAATACAGCTTTTCCGTGTATGCGTCGATATTCGTCTGCCAACCAACAGATGTAAAATAAAAGTTAGAGGGGATAGCTAGAGTGCGTTAGAAATACGACCGAATGTACTTTTGATTAACCACACTACAACTAAAAACAGCAGGGAAAATCGAACACCGAGTTCAAATGTTTGCTTTTGGTCTTTGTTGACTTAATCGTTTGGCTTCCACCATTTTTTTACTTACTTTTTCGTCTTCTGGAATCAGCGTCTCGACGTCCTTTTTAGCTTCCTTCTGGCCCAGGGCGGAGTTGAAAGACACCTTAACCATCTTGATAACGGATTATTTGTCGATTAAAAAAGGACAAAAAAAAAGTTAGAAAGCAAATATGTTCCGGGACTGTAGTTTTGTGCACCTCCTCCTCTCCGAGCTGTGTATGTGCGCACTCACAGCCACCAGAGCACTACACTGGGTTGCCTCGCCAGCACAATATCCCCCTATTATGGAGAGGACTTCCGAGTTACAGGCCATCGCGGTGCCAAACATTTGCCACTTAATATAGAATATGCAAAAAATGGATACCCCCTTTACGTATTAACACGATTCTTAATAGGGTAAATGCAGTTTTATTGCAAGGAATATATGGTTCATGCGTGTTTGTTCCTTAAATATTTACCCCAAAACATAAATCGTTGCTATCACTTTCATTTCTGAAATCGGTCAAGATGGGTGGAGGCATGCTACCATTACTACGTTTATTTGCTTCAACCAGATTTATAGGATTCAACAAATATTAACGATGTTCGATTTTCTTAGGTTTTGTGATCAGCCATGTAATCGTTCATGAGGTCATCTCGTTAAATGTGTATCAGGATTATGTTTGAAAAACTGGCAACGTACAAATCATACATTTTCCCGCAACGAAATACAAAATGCGTACGTCTTCATGACGGAATAAAGTTATTACCCTTATTGTACTTAATATTTGTAATGTTATCTAAAGCATTATACGAGGGCATATGCTGAGTAGATATGTGCCACCCAGTAAAACCAAAATACATAAATACAAATGGTTTTGTAACATAATCCGTCCAGATTAACTCCCTGCCAGCAGGCGTCGCTCCTCAGCACGGAGTGGAATTTCCGGCTGACTGGATTTCCTTTCATCACACGCAGATTTCCGGACATGCGTAAAAGTGAAAATAATATCTAACGATGGCTGAAAAGGCAACTAAAGAGCGTTTATTGTCTGTTTTGGATGATTTGGAAGTTTTATCCAGGTAAAACACTTCGAGTTCTGAGAGTATTAATCTTTTTTCATTTACACCTTCTCTTACGGAAGTGGGTTTCCTATCTAAGATTGTGTACAGTGACCCATCTCCCAATGAAAATGTAGAAGACTTCACAGCTTGAAAGATTGTAATACTTTAAATTACAAGCAAAAATACTCTTCCTGCATACATTTCCTGAATTTATAGTTACTTTTGTTTTAGGGAGCTGATAGAAATGTTGGCCTTATCCAGAAGCCAGAAACTCCCGCAAGCAGGCGAGGATACGCAGGTTTGACCATGGATCTGATAACATTCTTTTAGTTGAATCTTTTATTCAGAACATGCAACGTCAGATGTTGGTAAATAAAAGACAGTTTAAGTATGCTTTTGTGTGTGGGTATGTTAGATCCTAGATCTGCTGGTCCAGAGGGACAGGGAGTTGCAGGAGCTGATGGAGGTGGGCAGGGAGCAGGGCCGGGTGCAGGAGGAGATGCTCCTCCTGGAGAAAGAGGTGGAGAAGAGAGACAGCGATATCCAACAGCTCCAGAAACAGCTGAAGGAGGCAGAACACATCCTGGTGGGTCCACCGTCTTCTACTACATCTAGTATATTACTACTTAATATTACAAGTATTACAAGTATAATATAGTAATATTATTACTGCTACTCTTACCAATTACTCTAGTTCAGGGGTTCTCAAAGTTTTGGTACCTGAGGGCCAAATTAGGAACCCAACATTGGACTGAGGGCCACCAAAGGAAAAAAAAAACAAGAAAGAAATCCCATTTGTAATAATTTTAATGACCAGATTGCAGTTCTACAGTTTACACTTATTGGTCTGTATCCAGTAATGTCCAATAAACACATTTTAATGAATAAATGAGGCTAAACCTGGCAAAACTTGAGAAAAAGCAATGTACAGTTGGATTAAAACTATCAACTGTAATTCATTGCGGGCCGCCAGAAATGTTTCTGCGGGCCGCCATTGGCTCGCGGGCCGCACTTTGAGAACCAATTATCTAGATCGATGGTGGACAACACCATACATGGTTTATGAGTTTGTAGATAAGTTAAACATTACAAACATAGCCGCTATGCCATTTCCGCCAAAGCCAAAAGTGCTGAAGGCTGTGTCTGATGTAGATCTATCTTGTTGCTGTGGCTACTCTGGTCTATTCTGCAAATTAGTTTATCGAGTCCCATTGAGCTTGACCCCCACATCGCTGCTTGCAGCTATATTTATTCTTAAAATCTTTAGAAACATCTTAAGCGTTCATGTATGGCATTCATGGTTACTTTTTAAAGACCTATTTGAAAGGTTAAATTAATGTAGGAAGGTGGGGCAGTCTCAATAGTGGTCACTTTAACACTGTAACTTCTGAGGAGCAGTTGGTGCCAAAGGAGGCCTAACGATGGCATAAAATAAAATAATAACCCGAAATATCGGGTTTGTACTGAGTAAATAAGCTCGACTGGAAATTGGTAATGTTCTTTCAAAAGTGAACCACATTCTGCAAAATTAAATTACTCTGAACACCAGTATTTTAATATCTTATAAGCCATGGGCTACTTAACACAAACAGGGAACAGAATACTTCAAAAATAACTACATGGGATGCTTT
This sequence comes from Trisopterus esmarkii, assembly GCA_027123545.1. Classification (NCBI taxonomy): domain Eukaryota; kingdom Metazoa; phylum Chordata; class Actinopteri; order Gadiformes; family Gadidae; genus Trisopterus; species Trisopterus esmarkii. The sequence goes on along the minus strand of JAOPJL010000089.1, from coordinate 10,906,495 downwards.
ATTTGTTTGTTTCGGTAAATAGGAATGATATAAATAAATATAAAACTCAAATAAAAATAGGCTTACATCATTTGAGGGGTTACACAATGTTCAAATTACGTCAGACGCCAGAGCTCCCATAGAGTGAGAACTGGCTCCCACGAGAGCAACAAACTGAAAAAACTGAGGGGTCTCTCATATATCTAAAGGTGTCTGCCATGTGGCATTGTAATTTAATCTAAAACAACGCTCATTATCCATCCCTTTACAGTCTCTTTCCATTAAAGACTTTCGATTAAAATATAGGCTACTACTGGACTTAGACCGTACCTTACGCTCCTGAACGAAGCACAACTGCACTTCACCACTAGACTGGGTAGCCCCACCCATTCTGCCGGCGGTTTGAGTTCGCCCTGCAGAAAGGTCTGGAGAAGAACAATGCTTTTCTTTCTAGTTTCGATACATTTTTGCCAACCAAGCTGACTTTTCCCCCTGGCGGGCTATTGGCTGATTTAACGCAATGACTACACAAAATCGACAGCAAGCAGCCAATTGCGTACAGTGTCAATTTAACTCCACTCGTTGATCAGGCCTCTTGTGCTCTCTGTGCTGAAGAAAATTACAGCTGCTTCCCCAGACCAATTGAGCTTGGTCTGGCAAAAGCATGACTACTTCATCATTACACCACTAGTCTACGTGAGCAACGATCGATTTGACAGCCAGCAAATCCGAAGAAGTCACCTTGCTTTGAGTTCAATATGCTTTTGGGTAAATACCAATACATCTAAAAGATAAATGTCACTTTTGTGAGTTACGCCGCCGAAAAAAAGGCCACCGGCGCCAAATTCATATTCGGCCCTGACAAGTTTCGATTTTACCACCAAAAAAGCAAAACCACTCAACATGCCATAGACGACCCTTAATGCTCCAGGGGTCCCCTGAAGGAGTCGTGGTAACGACCCCCCAAGTTTGTGATGTACAGGACGCATGTGGAGAACTCAATTTTGCTTTAACTTGCGTTTAGCCATTTGATTGAACACGGTTGAACACGCACCGATTCAAGGCCTTTTTATTTCCCTCCAAAACGGTTATGCATATGTGTGTGTGTGTGTGTGTGTGTGTGTGTGTGTGTGTGTGTGTGTGTGTGTGTGTGTGTGTGTGTGTGTG
>JAOPJL010000089.1:10797523-10811705 GCA_027123545.1 Trisopterus esmarkii | reverse complement strand
GCATGTACTTAATTGTGTTGTGCATGCATGCTGTGTAGCATGTACTTAATTGTGTAGCATCTGCAGTAGCTAGCTATAACTGCTGTATACAGGGAATGGGGTTAACCTGGCGCTTGTTAGTACTTGCACTTGGTTCTATGAACATCTTTACTGTACCAACAGCGATATATTGTTTCACTTCTTATGACTAATGTACTTATGGTAAGTCGCTTTGGATAAAAACATCGTAAATGGTATACACTCAATTTAAAAAATATATATCTTGTTTGTGTACATTTCAGCAGGACCCAAATGAAGATCAAAGGAGACGTTTATGTAAAATTGAGTAGGCCTACTTCTTTCAAATAAAATAGATTCCAAAGTTGTATGCATGATCACTGTATTACCTTGCATTGTATCATGGTCTGAAATTAAATCTAATATATTTTCACATGGATTAACACAAGGTATAGTGACCATTTCCAGGGTTACAGTGGAATTTGTAAATACTTTGTTTGACAAAGTCCTATTATCCCCCCAATCTGCTGATGCATAATCCATCTACTTTGTGAATAATGAGGTAGATCTAGTTTGAATTATTTGAACATACAATGTTTTCATCAACGAATAAATCATTCGATAACACTCTGCAGAAGCAGCATGAACACAGAACTGACTGGTTAGACTGTGTTCCCAGTGTACCATCTGTCACCTTCAGAGGAAACACATCAACAGCCATGAGACCCCACTATTACTCCATTCATCCCTGAGCTAATATGGGTGGGTAACCACAATGTAACATATTTGTTAAATCAGTCTGGTGATTATACTTCCGTAACTCATTTTTATTTAAAGACATGAAGTACAGCTGGCAGGTGCAAAGATATTATGGTACAATCTCTTGTCCTTTTTTTTTCTCCAAAAACATGCATAGAACATGAGCATACAAATCATACATGGAATGCAAAAAAATATATGTATCTCAATGCTGTGTGTGTATGTGTGTGGTGTGCGTGTTTTAGTTTTTTGACATTGTTATTGTTTTTTTTCCATTGCTAGGTGCGTGGTTATCCAGGGGCATTTCAAAGTCAATGCATTACATCAGAAAAACAGAACGAAAAAAGATTTTCACTCTAATTGTCACTGCATGTGAATTAGAAGCTCTTGCCATTCGGTGGTCAGGTAAGTAACTTCAGAGCACATGGTTGCCCATCATCCAGGAATACAGCATTTACAAATGAGACAGCACAGTGTGAGCAGGAATGCCACATTTCCAGCCCACCTATTCAATTCAGTGTCGTTTCTCATCTTTTTCACAATATTCAAATATACAGAAATATACAGTAATATGCCAAACTTAAAAAATTGCAGCAAAGCTCAATGTGCCAAACCTGCCTTGTGATACAGATTTTTACATGCCATTGCAGGATTGATAAAACTGCCATAATGAGCTTTGTTCAGGGCACATAGTCTAATAGAGTATTCTCAGTTCTTAAATATGGATAATATGATAATTTTGCTTTGTTATCCATGATGTGTTGAAGAGATAAACCCTGACCTCTTGACATCCAACTACTGCCAAAGATCAACAATTATTAGCTGTCCTCATCCCATACATGACGGGATATTGTTTTCGAAGGGCCATCTTTTACCACCGGGTGTGAGCCATTTCAGAAACTGCCCCGCCTTCTAAGTCACAGGGCAGATTTTGAAACGGATTGTAATGGCTAATTATTATTACACCTGGTCATAAAATATGGACTCTTCAAAGCAATAGTTCACATTTTTCAATTAAATTCAAGCAGGCTGGCTTTATGCTACCCTTTAATATTATAGCTGTATCATTGATACACTACAACAACCTCCTCTATTCACACTCTGACTCGCCACCTGGAGCCAATTAACACCCCCTCCTTCTCATCAATACTATTGTAAATTGAATCTGCATCAGGACACAGGCACAGTGATTTTGTAATTCTAAGTCCAGCATTACGTTAATTTACATTTCGGACATTTTAATGGATATGTCAAATCAACTTTTGGCATTCTGTCATTGTCTCTATACAACTGCACTCCAAAGCATTCCATGTCAGTGATCCACTTGCCGCCTTCCCAAGAGTCAAATATGTGCAAATTCTTAACAGCATAGCTTTTGCAATAAGAGGCAAAGCTCTGCCGTTATAGTACAATTCTGAAGTCAGTTCGTTGGCATGGTTAAGTTAAGGGAACATAGCCTCCTCAGTGTGCATGTTGCTATGCAGAGGAGAAAGAGTTGTGGGACACCGGTTGAGTCGTGGCAGCTAAGTTCTGGGGTCCTGTGGTAGCTACGGAGACCGGAGGGGAGCCGGTCTGCACCTGGGACTGGAACTGGGCTATCTGCTCAGGGCTGGCCAGGGTCTTCAGAAGGGTGTTTTCTTGTTCAAGTTGTGTGTTGCGGTCGATCAGGTCCTTTATCTGCTCTTTGAGCACTTCCACCTCCTCTCGTACCGCAAACATCAGATGGCTCTTCACCAGGTCCTGAGGGAGGGACAAGCACATTTGAGGGTTTGTTTTTGATTGATCATGACCACAAATGTAGAAATTAGACCTTACTTATGCTTGAAAACATTTAATTCCTCCCTCCAACCAGTTCCGCCTTTGGCATACATTTGACTCAAAATAGACCTCGGAGTATTCGGGAGGATTATAATTGGACACTGTAAGACCGACTCTTTTGCTTGTTGCAATAATATGAAAAAAGCTTTTGTGGTACTGCAAAGCAGTCCCGTACTCTTAAATGATTCACTATGGCTGGATAAACTAGGCAGAGTGTGGTTTGGGAAGGAAGAGAGCTGCTCCCTTTTGCAACACCTGTCAGGCTGCTAGGCCATGCCATCTCAAGGGCATTACAGGTGGCAGCACGACCAGGGACAAAATTTGTCAAGCTTATCCTGGAAAAATGTGTGATGAGAAAATACAAAAAATTTCATCAAACTTTGATGGATGATTAATAACAAACTATTAATAAATAAAACCCATTTTCCTGTTTAGATTTAGGTGATGAGGGACTTTCAATCAACACCCCTCCAGCCAAGTTTGATGACGAACCATATATAAAACACAATGGTGTACAATGAATCTATCAAGATTGTTTGAGCACAGTGTAGTTACAACAAAACAAACTTAGCTGAATGAATTAGGCTCAAATCCAAGGTTTATAAAGCAGCCAAGTTATAAGAATGGTTGCCTATAAACATTAAAATAACGCATAGTGTCAAATAATTACTTCCAGTATTTTAGACAGTTAAGATAGTCGCACTAGTAGTAGTAGGAAAACGTTACTTCAATCGAATCGAACAGCAATCGACCGTTGCTTGTCTGACATCATTGGGTTATTATTGGCATCATTAACTTTCATTCTTATCACTATAAACACTGAAGTATTGATAAGACAAGTTAGAAACTCACCATAGCTTGCTCAATCTTGTTGTCTATGGCCACGACACTGGCTCCAGACAAACTGAAAAACATATATACAGAAAAATGTCAGGCCTAGTAAGTTTTTTTTTTTTTTTTGCGATAGGCCTATAAACAAAATGACATGTATCACGCTGAGTCCAACCTATATACGTCATATCAACGTCTGAGTTTATGACCGGAACATGTTGAATTTAATTGGGAAAGGCTTTTGGCCAAGCTTCACTTTGATAATACTAGTAGAAGCTTTATGACTACATGTCTACGGAGAGCAGCAGAGATACTGCATGAGGCAATGATGAGCAAGGCAGGTTCTAATGATGGTAATTTTCTGGCCTTCCAACAGAGGGGCAGCGTTCATTTGGGCTGACAACAGCAAGTCCTCTATACAGATTGACTCACTGACACCAAGAGGGACATGTCAAATGCACGCACATCCACACACTGTTAGAATGGCCCAGATACACCACATCAGCATTTCAGCAGTCTCCCGTCTCATAGACTTGGACACAGTTGGATGTATAAACACAAAGTCAGCTAGTATATGGATAAGGTTTGAAGGGACAGGGTTTGAATCAGATATTTTATATGATAATTATAAGCACATAAAAGAGGGTGACTGGAGACATGGTTAACTTAACTTACTGTAATACAACTTGAAATAATTCAAATGTAATATAATTTTATTGGGAATACAACAGGCAAATGTCAACGTGTATTTAAATTTCACAATACATAATTGCAAGAACCATTCACCAACAGATGACTGGCAAATATTTATCCATGGACACCCCTACTTAGTGCCCAAATTGCATGCTGTTTTAATAAAGTATCACCTTTTCATCAATAGATATATTCATAGCGATGTGGCATATTTTATGTGAGTACTGGTAGATGTGCTAATTTGATCACATTCAAAATGTCTAATGTCAAATATGCGACAAGACAAAATATGTATGCCCTTCTGGCAATTAGATATAAACATTACACAAAGAGTAAAAATAAGTTATCATACTATAAGTGTATGTATTTTTTTTTTTTTTCATTAAGTCTTAAATCTACCAATAAATTGGAGAATGAAAAAGCATCTCACCCATCTTCTCCATCTATGGCCTTGAGGAAAACGGTTGAAGTTAAGGCACTGGAGTTGCCCTCCTGCCCGAAAGCAGCGCTGGCTGGAGAGCTAGCCTCAGCCAGCTTGGGAAGCCCCAACAGAGCTGACTGGTGCTGAAGGAGAAGGCGCTGAGCATCCTCCAACTGGGTAGTGGTGAATGTGGGCAAACTGGCATACAGTGCCATCCCACTGTTCACACCATTGTGCATTTGGGACATGGATAGAGGACAATTCTTAAGGTTAGCAGGAGATGGCACTTGACTTGCACTGGGAAGATGTGTTAAAAGGCCTTGTGTTGTGAGCGGCGGTTGCTGTTGGCGATCAAGCATAATAGGGTTGCTTTTGCCGTGCTGGTCGGGCCCACCTACTCCCATCTGAGGGACAACAGAGAAGGTGTTGACTTGGAGGGAGGTGGTCTGCTGGAGCCGCATCTGAGCCGGCATCGATACCATAGGCTGCTCATGTTGACCTCCAACCATATTTCCATTACCAGGACCAGAAGGCTTGTGTGCTAAAGGTTGAGATTCGGCAGGCAGAGGGGTACTTTGGTGTGACTGACCATACTGAGCAGTCACAGAAGGTTGCTGATGAACCATCAACAGGGCTTTATTGGAGCCCGAGGATTGGTTAGCAACTGCCTGCGCATAGGTGAGCTGCTGCTGCTGGGACGCTGCAAAGATAGAATTCGCTGTTGGGTTCTGGACCCCCGTCATGGAGTTGGTCTGGGTGAGATCCTCTGTTTGGGATACTCCCATGTTTAAGCCATTGATAAGGGATGTCTGGAAGCCCTGAAGAGAAGTTACATAGTCCTGGGAATGTTGAACCCTGCCAACTTTTCCACCGCCGACAGTGTCAGTGTAATAGTTTTGCGTACTGACCGTGCTACTTACAGTACAGCTACTCCCGAATGTGCTCTCTCTTCCTGCACCGCTATTAAAGCACTCAGGATAATTTTGCTGCATGCTCTCCCCTGCTCGCATCCCCGGGGCTGTCACTTCAGGAGTGGAAAAAGAAGGCGCAGAAACCGGGGCATCCTTGTCGTGGTAGTCGGTGCATGTCCATCGGCCCTTTTTGAATGGCTCCGAGCTAGAGTCCAGCTTTACCACCCTGAAGCGAGAGCTAGTGGTGGTCGTTGTAGGTGCAGATGTGGGTAAAGGCTGTTGTTGGGTTAAAGATACAGAGGCGACAGTCACAACTGTTACGGCAGCACTAGACTGAGATATACTTCCTCCCGTGTTCCCATTTGGTAATCCTATAACTGCAGGACCAGAGGTGAAGGCAACAGCAGCATTACTATTCTCAAATGTGGTTGATATGATAGTAGAGTTCATAGTTTGGTCTTGCTGGATTGTTTCATTTATATTGGCCCCCATGGCCCCTCTGCCTGTGACACCTTCAATATTGCTAATATTGCCACTCCCACTTTTATTATCCCTCACAAAGACATTGGGCGAAGGCACGTTCACATATCCAGCATTGCTGCTCTGGTGATTAATAACACCAGTAGTTGTTCCTGTCACAGAACTGTGCATTCTAGCAACAGAAGCTGAGGTCACATCTCCTCCAGAAGAAATATTTCCACTTGAAGTATTTTCCAGGATAACTCCAATGTTAGAGGATGGTGAGGCCGAAGGGGACGTAGATTGAGGAGGATGACGAAGTGTCACATGATGATGTAAATAGTGGTGGTGCATAGTCCCATTCACTATGGTTCCAGATTGGTTCATGAGGTGGAGATGGGAGAGCTGGTTGGGAGAGATGGCTCCAGGACTATCGACCTCATGGAAGTTATTGAGTGTTTCCTCAGATGAACTCCGCTCAGCTCCAGCTAGGTCATTTGCCCGAGAGAGAGAAGCATCAAGGATTTCTGAAGAAGACATGTCCTCAGTGTGCGATTCATCCAGATCATCATAGCTCTCGGTGTCCTCAGCAATACTGTTGTTAGTGCCAACAGATACCTGGGCTGAAGTAACACTAGTAATCTGGAAGCCACTCTTCTTTTTCATCTGAGCGCCTGCTGACTGGGATGATAGGGAGTGCAAGCTCAGGTTGTGAGGAGGTTGCTGTGGAGCTTGGGAAGACAACACTGATGAAGATTGAGTCAACAGACATTCATCGACCGGAATTTGAACGTTACTGACAACAGTGTTTGGCGGTGTTGACAACAATGAGCCACCGTCACTGCCCGCGATGCTACCACTTGCAGGATATATCCTTTGATGTGCCATCTTTCCATTGCTGGAGACTCCTGCAGAATCCGGATGATGCATTGTAAAATAATCCTGTAGGTAGTGGCTCTCTGACAGTTCTTCAGAATAGTGTACTTGTTTAACCCCGCCGTTTTTACGACGTCGTTATATTCAACAGCTACGACTGAAACTCAACAAAGCACATACGATGGGCTCACACGATAATATCTCCCATGCGGAGACACATTCCTCGAATGGTCAGAGCCATTCCTCCCGTTGACAGCCGGGGATCCTGGTAGCCACTGGCTAGTGGTCCGCGGAGGCGCGCTAACGTCAGCTGACAGGCTCGCCACCCAGCGGTGTGGTGCGTAAGCTAGCAACTTTCGATTGTTGGCTCAGAACCTTGCCGACTACTGAAATAACGTCAATCGTTCAAGAAACCGAAGCATCCGAGGCTAAATCAATGCATGTATAGGTCATATTAATCTGAAGGAGAGGTAAAAGCTGCTAGCTTGCTGCCACATCCTCCATTCCCGGTTAGTGAGAGACAGAACCAGGCTGGTAGCTTTAGCTATCGCCTTGTCAAATGATAACAAAAAAAGAGGAGAAGTAACCCGTTATCCGGCACAGGGCTGGGCGGTGTCGCGAAGTCCGTTTCTCCTGGAAAAAGCCAAATCCGTTCCATTCAGAGTAGGTTTACAACAATATTTGCTGTATCACCCCTCCAACGTGGTAGAGTGTCACAACGCCTTCAAGCATCGGTCCTGCTGACTGGCTTTGGCTTTGCTCGTTTCTGACTGGTGCGAGACTTTTTTTTTTTGTCAGCGCGAGACCGAGTGGGAGGAGGGCTTCGTAATGTGGCAACTGCGCATGACCAGTGCAGTGCAGACCAGACATAAAGCAGTCTGGGGGCCAAACGGGTTGAAGCCATACACACACACACAAGTGTATACAATATGGTAAATGAATGGACATAGGGGCCACGCATTAGCTGTGAAGGGATTCATAAACGAACGTTTATTAATTTGTATAAAAAAATAAAAAGGCAGAAGAAAATAGATTAGGCTAAATTGGCAATTCCTTTCCTTTCAATTATTTGAGCTGCAACAGCAATCAACCGCACATCCCCCCCCCCCAGTAGCGAACTCAGAGCCAGAACGAGAGGGCATTTCCATTAGCCTAACAAAGTTTTAATATTTCCCCAACAATATTTTATGTATTCAAAGATATTTGGCCGTTAAGACTCGGTGTATACTTTACCTTACACACTGTATTGTGTTGTGAGTTTTTCATCATTGGTTGGTAGCTAAGTGGCCAGCGTGCTTACAAGGTTGGGCAGTGGCTTCTAAATATGTGTTTTCCTTTCCATGTGTTTACAAGGGATTATAACATCTGATCCTGTGTATTAATGAAATAACGTAACCTTATATCTTAACATCTAACAATATCATGTTTATGTGATAATGGTGTTGTGTGGATAATATATTGTAGGCCTACATATATAAAATCAGTAAAAGTAACAGTGGTCATTTTTAGAACCAAATAAAACAGGAATGTAGCAAAGCGTTTAGTTCTGGGACGTCAACACCGGAGGAGTAGTTGACCATGTGGCCACATGTCGGCAGTATGTGCCAACTCATTTTGTGGAATCCACAACATTAGTGGATCACGTGTAAATGATCACGTCGAAAACACATTAAATCCTCAGGTGCGTTGTAAAACTTCAAATTTCTCCAAATATGTCCGGAAAAGCATCAATCAATCTAGCCGGAGTCAATCCAAGCGGGGGCGAGGGCCTGTGGCTCGTAAAGGTGTGTCCACAGTGCTCATTATGGATTTGTGAGGCATTTGTATGTCTATTTTAAGAATAATAACTTCACCCTAATATAGGTTCCCAAATATTTGTCTCAACAATGGGACAAAGCATTGGATAATGGAGAAGTTGGCAAGCTCAGAATTGGAAAGTATGGAAGTATGGATATGATTTGTAGAATTCAATACAAACTCATATTAAGCACAAAACTGTACCAACAGTATTTCTCTGTCTTGTGTCGTGCCCTACAGGAAACAAGGAAGAGAAGAGGTCAGGTCACCCACATTTTCTAAATATAATCTAGCTCTATATAGAACTGACAGTGTTAAGCAAAAATACAAAGCACTTAGTTCGTTTTATAGGACTTTTAGGCTCACATAAAATGGAAACTATTAAGCAAATGTATTGTTTTCATGACTAAACGGGACACCTTCAATAAGTGTAGCTACGAACAGGTCAGTGGTTGACATATGCACACACATTTACACACACCCAAGGCGCAAAATAACACTACAGGTGTGATGAGGCCCACAATAGTTCTTTATCTTTTCTTATCTAGTGTAGTCAAAAGCCTGTTTTTAAAATTTAGCACAGAACAACTGTACAAAAGTAGTTCTTACTCAGAATATATGATGTGTTTTGTATATTGGATTGTCTCCCAGGTATCTTTCAAGCTAAATGAGGACCTGAGCACCCTGAGCTCTCGTGAGGTTGAAGTGATGAAGATCCCCAGAGACCATCCCTTCACAATGCTGCCAGCGGGGGGTCCATCGCTCGCAGTCTACACGCAGTCTGAAACAGGTCGGTGCCACAGTAACTGCAGGTTGCTAAATCTCCAAGGAAACTGCTGCCAAGTGTTTCTTAACTCCCACAGTTGATTAGGACAGTACAGAGGTTGGCTGCAGGCTCTCTTGATTCATACTGATGGAGCCATAACCACAACACACCATCACTACTCAAATAATAGTGCATCACACACCGTCAGATCTACTCTATCTAACCTGAAATCATGATTGTAATCTAAGATCTCATGAAACACAATACGATGTCACATGGTTGGATAACGACAAGCTACCAGGAAAACCCAGATAAAGCACTAACTCATCACTTTATGAGATAGGTGCATAGCAATTGTAGTTCATCATACCCGAATACATATAATTTAAAAAATGTGTGGTTTTAGTTTGGACTTGCTCACACTTGTCATAGAAGTATACAACACTCGCCAGAGGGCATTCGTTGATCCGTGTCCACTTGTCACATGCATAACATCAATGTTTACTGCTTCAAGGAATTGCTCCCTGCCATGGGTAATTTACCTTCTCCCTAATGTCGATGCTTCCCTGATGGATTGTCTTTTCTGTGCCTATCGAGAACTGGGTAGAGACTAGCATCCTGGATCCTTCTTTTATATTAGATTTGGATTCAGCATGGTTCAGGAAAGGATTTTAGTCCATCTTAAGTTACAGTAATGGCATCACAAAGTTTCTCTACATTGACTTTGACAATGTATTTGAAATCCCCCCCATTTCATTGAATCCCATTGCTACTGTAATGGATTGATGTTTTGAAGGAGCCTACAGGGAGTTCAGTTTGAAAGTTTTGCCTGGATAACTAATCCTCATCAAGGTCAGAATTGTTGTGCATAATTGTGACTGAGTGCTGCATTCACTCAGCGTGTCTGCGGATCAGAACAGCGAGGTCTGTGTGACAGGGTTTTTTATCTTCAGAGGACTCATCATAAAAGATAGAGTTGACTCACTTTGAAATGGAATTTCATTTTTGCAGATAAAATGCCCACACAATGGGGTAGTATTCAAGTTGCTATTGAAAGTTATTCACCTACATCGATGCACGTAGATGGCCTAACCATTCCCTTATCTATCGCCTCTTGTCTTTGCTGCTTCCCTACATACACATTTACATGCAACGCCTGTGTCTTCAGTATATGATTTCCACACCACAATACAACCATTAAAAAACACTGTTTAATTTGACACTGTTGGGTTTTCTCCTGACATGGATAATGGTGTTACTTTTGGTTTGGTTCTGCTTTGACAAGCCACATCTGTTGATCAGGGGGTTGCTTAGCAACAGATGTAGTTGCAACAATAGTCGTACAATGATAAAGACATGATAATGATAAGCCGTAATTGTTTGTACAATTTAATTCCACTTGTATGTCGCTCGCTCTCCAGCTGTCTTGTTCTAAAATATGTTTTGCTTCTGGGATATTTTTTTCCCTGATATTTTTTCAGCAGGAAAATATTCAAGCCCAAAGCTCCGAGCTCCCTGTATTTTTTGCTCGATTTTCTTGCAGTTAAACACCAACGTGAGTCATGTGTGTGTAGTATACACGGATGCAGTAGAGGTAAAGTAATTAGAAATGTGACATTCAGTGTTAAATACTAGTGTGACCCAAGGCTTTAATTGTGTCCACCTAACACCATATTTGTAATTATGCTATCCCTTTTTTGAGAGCCTCATTTTAGTTTCACCAAAAGCAAAACATTTGCTTTTGGTAAAGTATGCATATTGGCCGCATGTGGTGAGTCCCCATTAGCTCTACATGGCAAGCAGAGCACATCCCGCATGCTATGTAACAGTCCTGGAGAGGCTGTTGTGTGGTCAATTACAATGATTGGCTGGCTCAGTTTCATGGGTTTCCTGCTGGCCGTGGTTCATGAGGGCTGAGTACTTACTTAGATGGTAGCATCTCTTGACTAGATGCCTCTTGAAAAGCTACGCCGAACTGCTAAACTTGACATTTGCAGTGGGCTTTGAATGGTCAACTGAACAGTAATTCTTATATAGTAATATGTATGTGTGTGTGTGTGTACATATAACGTTTAAAATGTGTGCGTGCGCATGTACATATGCATATATATATATATCTGCGTGCATACTGTGCAGTAGACTAAACAAGCACAGCACACTGCAAATGTCAAGTTTAGTGGTTCGGCTTAGCTTTTCAAGAGGTATGTAGTCAAGAGATGTTACCATCTGAGTGCTCAGCCCTTCATGAACCATAGCTGGCGGAAAACCCACGAAACATAAATAGATTATATTCTAAGCCAACTGGGACATCAACCTGCAGGAGGCGACAAAGGACGGTCGCCTCCTGCCATTCGGACTGGGAAACAACTCTCATCAACAAGGGCTGTGAAACTACTTTCTGTAGAAATAAGGTGGAGAAATAAATCAATGCCCTATGTGGGCTGCCGTGAATTCTGTTTTACAGATCCAAATGCCACTGCCTACCTGCTACAACAGCTCCTTGAAAGTGAATCTCACTCGTCGCCAATGTTGCACTTGCTTTGAATGGCATACGACCAAAGTCGACCAAAATAAATGAGATTTTATTATTCTCTCGTAATACAAAGCAAATCATTTCCTTCTTTGTTCGTTGAGGATGTCGGCTGCCAATTCATCTTCATAATATTGATTTTCTTAGGTCATGGTTGTCAGTTATGTTTTACAGGTTATTAAGGATCGAATGTTAATGTTTTCATCCGTGTAAAAGTGCAAGGCTACCCTTCAATTCTCGCCCTCACTGTGCCAAATACGTGCAGTTTCCACTGCTGGTTTCCAAAACAAAACAACACTCCAGAGAAGGCAATATCACAGCCTCAAAGCGGTTGTGGTGACGTCATGGACTCTACGGACGTATTTTCTATGTCCAGCAATCCTTCATGTTGAAGCACCTGAGGATGTGAACAACAGAAGGCATTGCTAATGTGTTGTGTTGGTGACTCGCCGTTCCTCCTTCCCTGCTTGCTAGTGTGGCGCACACATCCACTAAAGATGTGTTCTGGTTCTGGTTTCTATGGTTCTGGTTTTTTAAGTGATGGAAGAATTGCTGGTTTTATTGGTTGCATTCAATCTGTCCTCGTACATTGACACACAGATAAATTAAATAAAGCATGCAGAATCAAATAATCAAAGGTGGGCTGAATTACCGGATACTTGTATTTGGTGCAATGATACAATACTCGGTCAATTGCAATAGCATGCTTGCACCCGTTAGCTAATGGCTCACTATCTTCCTTGACATCTACTTGAGGTAATATCTTGGTACGCTTTTTGGGATTTAAATATGTGCTGGTATTTTATTACAATGCAACACATTTTTTAAGTTGCACTTGACATGACTGAAATTTCTTCAACCTATTTGCATACGTTTCTGATGATTAATGCACACCTCATAAACCCAGATTTTTTAAATTGAATCTGTCACTTTTAAAGGCCAGTTGTTAAAATTGGTGAGCACTGGGCACACTAAGGAGGTGAATTAAAAGGCTGAAATGCAACAAAAGTATGGATTAATAACAATATTCACCCCAAGCAGTATGGTAATATCCAAAAGGACTTATGCTACTGGTTGGTGCTGACTACACTATTCTTTGGTATAGTGTAATTTCTTTGGTTTGTTAAAGTCCTGTTCCATTCTCTATGTTCATTTGCTTAGTTTTGAGAGGTAAGGACAGAGTAAACTATGGTTTTAGTATAGGGAAGAAAGTAACCTCAATATCAGACGCAAGGTAGAGGACGTTGATGGCTATGATTAACTGTGAAGTCTATACCCGGCACACTTTTTTTTGCCGGAAATGCTCCGCCACATTCTCTGTGAATATGATTTCAGACATACTACATATATTATCAATATAATATACCGTTACAATTTTGGGCTCTGCCATGCTCATGAGACATATTTTCCGAGTTGATAACATCCACATTCAATTTTCCGGAGGCTTTTTGTGCATAATGTGCTTCATTTACAGTTCCTTTTGGTTTGTATCGTTTTTCTCTCCGACTCGTTTGTGGTTCCATCCAGTATCAACCCTGTGAAAGGGATGCCTGAATTGAATTTGAACTCCACTAACCCAAGCTGTATTTCATTGGGCTGATGGCATTGTGCTTGTATTTCCCTTGTAGCTGTGAAAGCTGATTTCCACTCTTTATTATTCTCATCAATCTCATCGTGTTGCTATTCTTCCATTTCCCATTGTCTTCTCGTGTTCAGAGTCTCTGTAAGTCGGCGCTGAATGACTCATCTGCCTGGCATTCAGAAGCATACAACCATGGCAACAAATAAGATGGCATGTCCTTGTACATATGTGTATGTGACAGACAGAGAAAGAAACATTTTGTGTGAGCGTATATTCCTCCAAAAATGGTGTAACTGCGTGTGTTGGAGGAGTCATGCTGTGGAAAATAATATTTTCAGCGTTCAAGACTCAAGGCTGTGGTTGACTGGCTTTTGTTAGGGTTATTTAGAAATGTGAAAAAAAAATACTGTTGCACAGCAGTCAAAGCAGGTGGGTGTATCAGTTTATACTTCTGGTATCCTAGACTTAGAATAGTAGCAGAAGCTATCCCATAATTAATACAGATCCACGCATCCTTAAAATATGCAAATGCAACTTTTATTTATGTTTTTATACATTGAAAAAAACAGTTGAACAGTTGGTTACTGTACTTCAGTTATAGATAAAAACAATATGGCACTAACGGAACATAGTTACTTAAAGGTACATGCATCATGCTTGAAACTAAGCAAAACACACACACACACACACACACACACACACACACACACACACACACACACACACACACACACACACACAC
>JAOPJL010000089.1:10772631-10795512 GCA_027123545.1 Trisopterus esmarkii | reverse complement strand
ACACACACACACACACACACACACACACACACACACACACACACACACACACACACACACACACACACACCTCCCGCCCCCAGTCTCCAGATGGTTGGAGGATGCTGCACTGTAAACTAAGGGGTGTGCATCTCCGAAAGGTGCCAAGGTGTTTGGATTGGTTTATAATGCCCGTTTGTTGAATCTATGCTCTATAAGCCAAAGTGCTGCCCTTTGCTTCTCTAAACATGATAACAAGTGGTTGCCAAAACCTCTGTTCTTGATCTCTCTCGCTCTCTGTAAATAGTCAATGCGCTTGGCTGTCTAGTAATTGGGTGCAGCTACCTGAAACCTTTTGTCTCTGGTTGTTGTGTGTCACAGTATGTATACTGTATTCACATGTATTCACATTGCATTCACTGCTACCGACTGCAAACAGTTAAGATGGCTTTTCCGCTATGTTCATACAACAGCAAAAAGCCCAGACTGTGTTATGAGAACTGTGATCTAGATGGTGTCAGCAGTTAGAGCGAGTCTATCGCCAATGAACATGCATAATTCAGAGAGTGGCCGGGCATTGGTTATTGGACTTGAAATGCAATGTTTTAGTTATATTAATTTTATGACATGGAGGGAAGTTCAGACATTTTTCCTCGAAACAGTGAGCGACTTATCATGCAACGTAATGTAAAGCTATTTGAAAAGCTACAAAATGTATGTTTCTAACACTCATGAGCAGCATTACATTTGAGAAGAGCAGAGTGTGATGGTTTCACTTTAAGTCTTTCAACATCTTGGACTGCATTACACACTGACTTTGATTCGGTATAGAATTATGGGCCTCTCTTATTTGCCCTTTGTCTGACATCAGCTTGCGGGTATTCTCTTTACCACATTTAACAGGAGGGTAATTAACAAATCCCTGTATTCTGTTATTTTTTATTCTAGGTGTTAACCAAAGCCTATTTTCTAAAGACTGTACCTTTAATTAATCAACCAATGGTGGGGCGCTCCCTGCATTCGGAGGAATTGAATTATTCATTGGTATGGTGTCTGCCCTGGTGGCGTAATGCAAAGTGGTTGACTGCTGTGACGCTGGCATGGCAACCACTTAAAATAGAGCTATGTATGAGCTATGTCACTTTTCCTATTCCCTTTTATGGTATCTTATAGGCACATGACACACACACATGTACCATGAAAAAAACACATCCCAGTCATAATCGTATTATTCTTGAACATGGGTTTAAAGATTAGTTGATTTGAAGAGGATAAGGTCGTCAATTATTGTAAACCATGTTAAAATCCCAAATTAGATCAAGTCAAAATCGTTTCCGGATAATGACTTTTTCTCTGTCCGGTGGCTAATGCGAAATAGCATTAGGAGTCAATGTTTTTTATTTAACAGCTTTCATCTGTTTCTTATCTAGGAACTCTTGTGTCTATCTATTGGTATTGACAGTCTCATACTAACATTGGTTTATGTACTGTGTAGAAATCATCACAGTCAAACATAAAATCTGTCTCAGCGATCATGTCTCTAGAAATATATCAAAGCAGGGTCCTGCGTGTTCACGTGTTCCAAGATGGAAAAAAAAAAATGGAGATGGGTATCTGGAGTTGAGGCGTGTGTGGGGGTGGACGGGAGGTCGTTTGTTGGCCGTGGCAACCCCAGCAAGGTCGGAGCTGGGAGGTGAGGAGAGCGGAGAGAAATTCATTCTGGAAAATGGATTACGGGGGCGAAATAGAGACCTCTTGAACTTGTCAGGTTGCTCGGTTTTTCATACGCCTCGTTCTTTTGTCTTCCTCCTTGCTTCTGCAAACCGTTATGTGTTTGGTTGTGTTTTGATGTAATTCCCATCAACATCCATATCCAGCCCTTAGAACCGCTGCTGCAGATCCTGGTAAAAAATGTAAAGAGTCAACGACTGGCATTTGATGGGGGTGACTACAGCCTTAGGCTCCTACTCTACTTCATTAACATAGGGATGAGTTTGAGATAGTTGGGAGAATAAAAGCGTACAGACACTTTTAATGAATCCTATTTTTCACAAAATGATGATGATTGGAAATGGCAAATTAATGGTTATAGATGACAACATACACATCATACACAATCGATAAACTGTAGTCACTATGTGAACTTTTGTAACTATACAGTTTTAACATTCATTAAAGGCACAGTATTAACTGTAAATCAGCAAGTTTATATGAACTGTTTATGTGGCAAATCAAAGCCATTTAATGCTCAAGGACACAGGGAATCTAATTCTTAATAAAACGCAAGCCGCCTTATCATTGTTCAAAGTGCTTGACCTCCTCTCTCATTATACTGTCCAATCACTAAAATTCCACATCCTCGCCATTTTAGAAATCAAAGATGGACCGTTGGAGGAGATTGCTCAGCCCACACGCAAGCGCATATTAAACCCACATGCATGTGTGGGTTTAATAGAGCTATCAGCAAGGGCTCTGGCTAGTCATGGTCCAATAATTGCATGTAATTGCAGCAATTTGTTGCAAAGCTGAAGATGGCCATGGGCAAGTGACATTGTGAGGTGCAAAGTATTCACTATGTATTTCCATAGACTTGAGGTGGTGGTCCTGTGCATTTGACTTTTTCCTACTTCCTAAATGAAAGCTAGCGCTCTGAAATTGCTGTTTTGTCAACAAAAAAAACATTTTAATAGGCCAGTTGACATATTCCCATAATACCAATTACCGTCTTACTAATTTTTTTCAGGTGAAATAAGCATGGAGGGGATGGTCGTCAAAAAAGCTGAATGCAAGCCGGCAGTCCATGAGGGCTACATGAAGCTCAAAAAGTGGGTGATCTGTTAGTGACACTGCAGGCTTTTGAAATGGACACAGGAGAGAGTAGTAGGATACACTGGGAGCTCGGAGAAAATGTTACCATTGTTAACAATGGTAACATTGCTAAATAATAACAATGTTCTTCAAATGTCCCATTTGAAGAAATAATGAATGAATTTGCAAGCAATATGTGCCGCTGCAAGTTATACAGGAGGCAGGCATAATTGGCAAGATCTGAGAAACATAAATAAAAAAATCCAAGTCAATCACAGGGTCTAACACCCCTAGTTATGTTTCAGACCCATTTCCTCTCTATATATACTATTTAAATGTCTCATGACACAACACTTGCCATAGAGGTTGATGCATTACTCATCTATAAATATGTTGACATTCAATCATTAAATTATTACTACTACTACTACTACTACTACCACGACAAAAATCGTGTATCTTAAACTTTTTTCAAAGATTCCAGCCATAGCTCACCGATGTCTTCACTATAGCAACATAGTCATTAGTCATAGTCATCCTGTGATAAATGCAGAGGTTGTGAGTAGTTAAACCCCTATCAACCACGGTGGCGTCATGCTCTGAAATATCACAATGTGCTCACCAGTCAAGCAGTAGACAGCTACGTAGCAGACACACTCATGTGGACATTGTTAAAGGACAGAATGGTTACTGCCCTCAAACACATTTATGCAGAATATTTATAAATGTACTGATTTATTTGAACGTGTGTCCGTGTGTCAGACTGCAGCTCGAGGAGTCCACCAAACCCCAGCGTCTGTCGCAGAAGCTGGAGAAAGCCGTCACAAACATCTATAAGCCTGTGGCCAACCATATCGTCAATGTAAGGCCTGTGTGTGTGCCTGTGTGTGTGTGTGTGTGCCTGTGCGTGTGTGTGTATGTCAAGCTCTTGTCATGTGTGATCTACCACTGGAGAGGAATTGAATATAAACAATGTATTTGATTGGTTGTTATTCGATTTGTAAATTACAAATGCCACAGATTATTTGTGGAATGTTTGTTTATGGAAGTATGACTGCAGGCGGAGTTTGAGAAGAAGAAACGGCAGGAGGGGAGGATGGTCCGGGCGGACCGCCGGGTCGTGTTGGATATGCTCTTCTCAGCGTTTGAGAGACACCAGTATTACAACATTAAGGACCTGGTGGACATCACTAAACAACCTGTGGTGAGACATTCACACACTCACTCTCACTCAATCACTTTGAGTTTTAGTTTGAAAGATCCCCTTCAATATTATTTTATTTAAATAACAACCAATAAATCAAACCACCTGACTAACTTAGTAGCTTAGTTGTGCCTTTTTATATGACTTTACTTAGTGACACATGATACCATATCAGTAATGTGGATTACAATATGCTCAGTAAGGAACAGCATAATCACCATTGCTGTGTGAAAAGTAATGATAATTATAATTTGTCAATTAAACTCCACCTCCATCTTTTGATAGTCACAAATGTTAACCTAAATTTATTAATGGAAACAAGAAATTATTGACTGTCACAGTGGATTGGAATTCAGCCCCATTAAAAACCAGAAGATGTAAATGATGGATTAACCTTCCATTCCACTATTGATTTTATATTTTGTTTAATTGGAATTAAACAGGCTTATCTCAGCGTATCCTGGATTTCAGTTTCAGTTGAGTGCTGTGTGCAAGCTCCGTTTAAGTTTCTTATTTTAGGTAACGCATTGCTTTATTATTATTATTGCTTTTGTTGATTTCAGTGTCCGTTAACTACTAACACATACACCCTCTTAGATGGAGGGAAGAAAACAATAGTTTTCCTGTCCACCTTTCATCATACCCTGCCTTGTGAAACCAAATCACCCACAGTGTATGTTCGCACCCATTTACACACTTTTAGCGTTCTCTCTCATGCTCTCGCCCTCTCGAATGGAGAGACTGATACTGTGGATCCATTCCAACAGAGAACAGCAGTGTGTAGGTGCTGATGACCTTGGGGTCCTTTGATTACATAACCACGGGCAGAGTAGGAGTCAAACACCACACATGCTTTCATTCTTCCCTTAAGCACTTAGCCAACACTCAAATCAAGTGAACGAGTCAGACAAATGGTTCTGTTGTGACGCAATCAACTTGTTGTATATTTTTGAAGAGGTGCATGCAGAACCCACTCCCATAGAATTTTACTGATAAGCCATGTTCGATCGTATCGCTCACCAAGACTGTTGCAGAAATGTCATGTCATTCCAGGTTAGTTTCCTCAACATAGGTTACCTTTTGATCTCTTTGAAGGTATGATTTAAGAGCTACTATTTGAGTGTCACCCGTGCTCTCTTTCCGGTAGACCCCCATGGGACTTTATTTCGGAAAAATATGTATGTATGGTGGTCAGTTGCAAGAGACAAAGAAACCATTTTAACTCTAATGCTAATTCAACATGAATTTTGTCCATTTATACGACTGAGTGTGCATGTTAAGGAAGTCGCATTTCAACGTACAACTAAGTATATACATTTTTAAAAAGGTTTTTAGGCTACACAGCAAAAAGTTGAGTAAGTGACATAACTTTCTCTCTTCACAAGTTAGCCAGAGCCAACGTTAAAGTGAACTGGGTTTTGTACCGGGAAGTAAATCACATGAGCAATAGTACTTGCTTGTTCTTTCAATACCCGGCTGATAGATAGTTGCTGGTTATAATGCATCAGGTACACATTTATATTTCCTCCATAGCAAAGTATGCTTTATAGAAATAATATGTACATTCAATTGTATTACCAATTTCAATTTACAGTTCCTGATGATTTTTACAAGGAGAATGGAAGCTTATGTATCAGAAGATACCTATTCTATTAAAGAGCATTTACATTGGATAAGCACAGGAAACCTTTGGTTATGACCAAACATCACATTCAAATTCATTAAAATACGCAGAACATTTATCACCCTACACCTTTTTTCAATATTTTTTATATACGTGTTGCTTGTTGCCATGGCAACGTTCCCGCCGACACGACGTCGGTCGTAACCCCAATATAATCCAACTCGACTGCGACATCTCGTGGCCAAATAGAATCACGCATTATTTTCACCATTATCAGTCACCGTTTGAACATATATCCGTACATGATCACATTATTGACGTAAAACCTTCCTTTCTCTATGTCTTTCTTTCAAGACTTACCTGAAAGAGATAATGAGAGAGATCGGTGTATACAACACCAAGGGATTGCACAAGAGTACATGGGAGCTGAGACCTGAGTACCGCCCCTACCCGTCTACAGAGGTGAAGGGGGGTGAAGACTAGCCCGGAGGACCCATTGACCCTTCACACCAGATACTTTCCTGGACCAGTGTCAAAAGCAGAAATAACATTGCTTCTCACTTTGTTTTGAGTTACTTGAATATAACTGCTAGCTGTATTACTATAGAGACAGCCAATGTACAGCAGTGTAAATAAAATATGATTTCGCTATCACTATTCATTTCTACATGGGCTCAAGTGTGGTCCAGGGTTCTAGAAGTCTTAGTAGTGCACATGTGATTGAGGAATGCATGGTGCATGTAGGGGCGAGGTCTCAATAGCCCTGCAGTAAGCAGTGTTGTAGCGTGATAGAGGAACAGCATAGATATTCAAGTTTACTTACATGAAATCTGGTTATGCTAAAATATATTTTCCCCAACTATATTGAAGTCCCCTGTAAATAGCCAACCTTAAATTTTGTAAATTCCTGGTTTATACCCATAAATTCCTGTTAATTCCCATGGAAAGTTTCCAACTTAGAAAATTCCCAGAATTTTGCAACCCTATTTCTACATACAGTCATTTGATTCTCGTATGTGCTCGACTTCCAGGTATTGACACATTATGGCTGTTGCTATGTATAGCCAAGTAACATTCACCCAACCATATTGTAAGGATCGGTTTGGCTGTCAGATGTTAGTGTAGTCCCAATCACGTCTGAATAAATCCTGTCTGGGGAGGGAACTGAAATCTGATAACTGGGATGACACTTTGGCCACCACCTGTTGATCGGGTGGCTGGGATTTAGTTAGCTCCCTCACGTGTAACCAAATATTGCAGATACACATCCCATCAACTTAATCTACAAAATGCAACATGTCGGATGACCATTGGCCACAAAAAAAAAATCATCTAAATTGGAATGTCCCATTTGGGATATAATTCAAAGAATTAAAAGCAGAACAGTTTCCAAGTTGATTGGATATGACAACCAATGAAGCTTTGGCAGGGATAGCTGTCCTTGCCCTTTAGAGGGAATCTCATGTGGCCATAAGGCCACACAATACTGGCAATACTTAACTATGTAACCATGGCTGAACTGAAGCAGCCAAGGACCCAACCAGATTATTTGTCAACCTGTTTCGTACTTCACTAGGGACGTTTTTGGGTGAAGTGTTTCCTTTAGTCATTCCAAAACAGACGTTTCAAGGTTTTTATTTAAAACCAGAATCATACTCAGTCAGGGAGATGGTAAATTGCATGCCGTCAGACAAGGCAGACGGTGATGAGGGTAAGCCAATCAGCCCCACAGAAAACATGATGCAGAATGGAAGATTGGAATCATCCAGAAGCAAAGTTCATGCAAGATGAAAAGCAGAGCCCAATTTTCTTGCTTCTGTGTCTTCAATTAAGTGATGAAAAAATACAATTGACAACTTGTGTATTAGATGAAAATTCACTCGCATTACCGATACTGTGGGCCATAATGTCAATAATCAGTGGACTGCACAAATAATTCCTTTGGGTTGATAAAGACCAGGTTCTTTCCCGTATCCGTAAGTCCATTCAAAAGCCGCAAGAAAAGCTGAAGAAGTCTTTGAGTTGTTACTGTAGAGGGAGAGGAAAAAAAGTTGTGTTCTTTAATCTGAAATGCACTAAACATTCAAAATAACCTCCATAATTACAAGCAGACTTAAAATAAAGTACGTACAACTTTCTCGATCTCCAGGCCATCCTTGAAGAAAATCATGAATGGGGTGACGCCATCCTCACGGAAGTCAAGCATGCCCAACATGCCAATGGGGTTCATCGAATCACCTGTGAAAAACTGATGGAGAAATAGTTAAATGGCAGCCAGTCTTTCCAACAAAATAAATGCGGCCACTGACCAACAGGTGCATGTCTGTACCTGGTAGTTCTTGATGTTAGCCATAATATCCCGGACCCGGTCGCCAATTTGCTTCATGAAAGGCTCCACTCTTTCTGGGTTTGTCTCCTGCAGTTTGGCTGTGAGTCTAAATAAACAAAAGGTATACTTTTAATCGTACATTACATGCATTTGACTGGTGCAACTAACCAATTACCATTTTAGACTTACTCCTTGACGTAGTCCTTGATGTAGACTTTGAAGCTTTTCTTGTTTAAAGTGGTCTCCTGCAGTTTCGAATTGAGCACAATATCCACACCCGATTCTGTGACTTTGTCGAAGTCCTCCACCTGTTCTTCTGCAGATTTGTTTCCACCGATGAGAGATTCGCTGATGTCATCCCCCGACCTGGTGACCATCTGAACACAAACAGTTATTAGTGTCATTTTGGTGTAGCCTTGTGAGATCATCTGGATATCACATATTGTAGTTCCTTGCTCAGATCAGGCCATTTCACACAAAAGAACATTGACGAGAAATTATTCAAGTAATTATCGAGACACTAGATGCCATTGCCAAATAAACACTTAAGCAATCATTGTTGCATACAGGTTAGGCAGATTATTTCCCATTCAACGTCATGTTGGCGACCGAGAAGACGCCGACTCAATTCGGTATTGGCGAGTATAATACTCGCTAGGACGTGCTTCCGTTGTTGCGCAGTAGGACGCTATCCTTGATGAGTCAATACCGGGACGTGCTTTAAGTGTGACGGCAACGTAGGCGGAAAGTTGCCGGTCCAATGGTATGGACTTTAAAAACGTACATTTATATCTATACCGTCTCAAATGTTTAAGATAATGTAGCCGTGAACCGATGTACAAAGTGTTGGTCACATCAGGTCTGAACTTCTATTTAAAGTCAGTGGTGTCTCCGCAGAAAATCAGCCCAGTTCCCTATCGATTTATCAGTCAGGAAGTTGTAAAATACACACTCACCGTTCCTTCAACCTCGATGAAAAACCCATCTCCAGTTTCCTTGATCTTGTAGATGTCGGTGAACATCTCATCACCTGCGATGAGAGAAACAGTTTTAGCTTTTGTAACAATCAAAACGCCATGAACAGTAGGCGACGCTAGGCGGCAATGGCTACGCGGCAAACAGCCACGATGATCACACACAACAATGACAAAAAAAACCACAATGTTGAATAAAACTGAGATACATCCACTACACGGTTCAGATAGTCTGCTTTTGAAACGATGACATAGAAAACAAATGAAGAAAACGTTTCGGCTGACGAATCCAAAATGACCAAGTAGCCCGTTAGCATGACGGACATTTTGATTAGCATCGTTAGCATAGCGGCTCGAGTAAATGTGTTCAGAATAACCCAAGTCGGTGAAACTGCTTCAACAAAATCCCAACTCGTGGAATACGGCCTTTTCATACCTGAGACTATGTCCTTGTAGATCAGCATTTTGACGGATTGATGTTAAGATACTGCGGGACAAAACGGCAAACCTCCCACCACGACGGGACCTGACGAGAAAAAGACCGATGCGGCCTCAGACGGAACATTTACACGGCATCGTGGTGACGTAGCTATTAAAAGGGACGCCACGCGATATTGCCGCCTTGTGGCTGGAGTGTTACATAAACGCAATCTATTTCTACCTTCTTTTTTTTAATGTACAAACATCACACACGAAACTAGTCCACACAAGATAATCAATCAGCAACCCGTTTTTTTTTCCCTCAAAAAGGTATATAAGTTGGAGAAAGAAAATGATATAATTGAGTCAATGTCAATATATATTACCATCATTTTTTCCCATCCATTTATTTGCATTCCTATTTAGTTCATATTTAAATATTACGAATTTCATCTGTAAAAAAAAAAAAGGTAGCTGTAAACATTTATATTGAAGCAAAAGCATGCTACTTGAGCATTGTGCAACATCATCCATTCTAATGTGATCGATGTAGTTGTCGTTGCACAATGCTGCATTTAAGCGACCAGTATATCTTCACCATCAGCATTAAAGTTAAGGTCACAAAACCAAATCTTCAATCATTTAACAATCTAGGTCAGTGAAGTGAAAAAGATGCTTAAATGAACCACAAAATGTATATAAAAAGCCACAAAAACAATTATAGCAACTTTATTAATTTTTCATCTCCGTACGAGAAGCACCCTTTTTACTTTTATAATTTTAGGGTAAATCCGGTTCCGTCTGTCCCGTTACAATGCAGGAATTTTGTAGCCTTAGGTATAACCATCTCTTACAGAAACAGGGACAGGCAAAACAAGTTATATAGAAAGTCAGCATTAAAAAAAAAAGGAACATTACATCAGGAAAATATGGTGCATGGTGAATTATCAATGCTACCTCTGAAAACAGGAAAATAACTATACATATTTGTACAACAACTTCCCTTAAAAGGTGACATTTAATGTAAAACCTAAGTGCAACACAGCAACAACACCGGACTCTCACAAAAGTTATACCTTTATACCTCAGCCAATATGATCAGTATGAACGATTGGACTACTCCAGTCCAGCTTAAAAAAGGAGGGCAAGAATCTGCATTAAAGGACTGAAGAAGAGGAAGAACAATCATCACATGCTCTCATGATAGCATTTCACTTCCCGGGGAGTTGATTGACAAAATCGTTGACATTTAGAGTTCCCTGTGCTCATCAAAGTGTTTTTCACCATATTAGTTATCAATGTCTATGAAACCTGTCCACAGTCCACGATGCTTATCCTCTGGCTGGACTTGCCGGACGCAGAGCCCAGCTCAGCCATAGCCCGCACCACCTCCATGCCCTCATGAACCCAGCCAAACACCACGTGTTTAAAGTCCAGGTGCTCGGCCTTCTTCAGAGTGATGAAGAACTGGGAGTTGTTTGTGTCCCGGCCACGGTTCGCCATGGACAGCAGGCCCGGGCCTGTGTGTCGGATGTCAAAGTTCTCATCTTCAAACTGTCCACCGTAGATGGACTTTCCTCCAGTGCCATCGTGGTTTGTGAAGTCACCTCCCTGAAAACACAGAAAGCCACGTAAAGTTCCTGTTACAAAATAAATCACAGCGAAAATATAAAAAAGTGTTACCGGATTGAAACGGCACAGGTCTCCACAGGTTTTCAAACCTAAGAATTGCCATGTTTATTACAAAAGGAGGGGCTTTCAAAGTGGTTGGGGTAAATTCAGTAGACTTTTTTACGCAGCATATCGTCTGCTAATATGATATGATGAAATTGATGACGAAAATGAAGCCAATGGCACTATGATGCGGGGACGGATGCTCGACTCCAATGGACTAGATTCTGTTGTTTCTGTGGTTACTGTACTTTTACTACCTTTACTGTAAGTGTGGAAGAGGTGGAATCTTTCTAGTCTAGGTGTATATATATATATATATATATACTAAATGTATTACAATCGAATTGTATAATCATTCACCCTGCTCCATGTCTTTTAATTCCAAAACCATAACTGTATCCTGGACTTTATATCGATGTTAAACTCCTTTTTTTTTGGAACCCGAGCACCCCTTTAGGGTCACTGGACAGTTATTTAGGAACAGTCCTATACAATGTTCAAACGCTAGTATCCACTACTACATATCCCATATTAAATTGCTAATCGCTGGCTCAGTCTACCGGCTTGTTTCGACAGCGTTGTATAGCGCTGTCATGACATATTTTTTCCTCCTCTTACAAGCTTCGTTTGTTACCTGGGTAGTGATCTTGAACTTAACCTCTTTATCACTCTGCCTATTTTGGAAAATAACATGTCCAAAGTAAATAGAGGGGAGGGGCTCTACCTAGCCTGTTAACCAGATAAATCTTGCAATTTCTTGTTTCATTTGCTCTCCAGATAAGGTTTGGCTCCCCTTCCATACAAAAAATGTTCTAGCTCGTACAAAATAGCTATCACAATGTTTTGTCCAACATGAGGCGGGATAAATACGATGATGGTGCAGGCATGCGGTAGAGGCATTTCAACAACAATAGAGATGGCTAAACTAATGCAACGTCATTTTTGTCTTTGCCAGTTGTTGATGCCCTTTGTATATCCAAAATGAACGGAGAGACTGCAGACTAATAGTAGTTTGCAAACCATCTGGCAATGTAAGGGTAAGCGCTACCCGGATACGGGTACATAACTAGGGTTGGGTGGTGTCCGGTTTTACTGGTACGGTGTGGTGTGCGAGGATAAACCGGTTTAATTCTATGCAAAAAGACTGGAGCATTAGTCATTATGAAACGTTCAGGCCAATACAAAATTACCGACATCCACAATTGGTGTTGATGCTATTCATCATTTGTTTTACAAATATATAAATGGGCAACTTGTATCATAATATTGTTTGTTTAGAAACAAGGTATAAAGCAGAGTATGGATTGTCACGTTGGACAGATGATAACCAATTGGTTTTAAGAATCAAGGACACGTCAGTGTGGTGTGGTGTGCTATGTTCCACACACTTACCAACCGAACGTGACACATTTCTTTATCTATCGTTAAGTGTGTGGTCTCACGTTTTCTAAATTTTAAATACTGCCATTAACAGCTCACCTGACACATGAAGTTGGGTATAACCCTGTGGAAGATGGAGTTTTTCAGACCAAAGCCCCTGGCTCCTGTGCAGAGCACCCGGAAGTTCTCTGCCGTCTTTGGGACAGCGTGGGAATACAGTTCCACGCCGATGGTGCCGAGAGTCTCGTCATCAGCGGCGATGGTCAGGAAAACCCGGGGATTGGTGTCCCGGGAATGTTCCTGGGCTCTGGACAACGTCTGCGAGGTGGTGTCTTCACTGGGCTGACTCAACTGCTGCTGACAGTCCAAAAAGGTCTTCTTGAATTTGTCAGCTAGGTCTGCATTCTTGAACTTGGCTGCCAGCTGCTCCACACTAGCATTGCCCTCTGGAGGAGGAGAAAGAGTTAAAACAGCTGCCGTCAAAGATAAAAGAAAATACGACAAATTATAATAATTAAGTAATTTGAATGCTGACAAATTCTGATTGGCTAATCGATTGGAGAAACACCTGGGAGACTGAAGATGGCGTATATTTAAGGGATCACGTCGCAAAACTCCTTTACCTGCATAGTCGGTGGTGGTCCAGACCAGAGCGTTCGCTGAGGAGTTCATTGGCTTGAGCTCCATGACGGGTGTGATGATGTGATTGGCACACACGTTCAGCACCTGCTCTCTCCTCATGATGACGCGGTAGGTGCCCTTGACGGGGTGGTAGAGGATCTTTATGTCGCCCACGCCGCGCTCCTTCCACTGGTTGAGCCCGCGGTCCCAGCGGTACAGCTTGGTGCGCTCCTTGAACAGGATCTCCTCGTCCTCCTCACCCGACTTGGTCTCCACCTGAGAAGGAGAGCGGGAGCTTGAATGGAAGCCGACACCAGCGCTTAAAAGGGGGAAAAGTCTGAGAGGAGTTTCAGACTGGGGTCTGCAAAGTACTAACAGGAACTGCTGTGCATGTACAAAAACCACAACGCTAGTACAAATCATGTACATCATAAGAGTGCTCCCTTTCTATGCATTTGGACTATTTTAGAATACTTGGCATAAGTAATGCTAGTACAAATATTTGCTTTCGACAGCAGTTCATCGTCACACAATGTTGTACCTGGCTGATAACCTGTTTGATTACGAAGGAGAATCAAAATCATTTTAAATTAATTCCATCCAATCGAAGATGAGGTTGGGACAAGGTACCTCTGGCAGAGACACTATCGGCTCGAAGTGAATGTCCACTTCATCGGTAGCCTCCCCTTCATCCCCTTCCACCTCCTCGCCATTGTTCTTTGGTTTGGCTGCACCACCAAACACTGAGGCTCCAGCATTTGCCCAGGAGAAGTTGGTGTCTAAAGAGGAGAGGAAGATAGGTGTCCGCCCATTATGAGCAGCTATGCGTTGTAAAGCTTGCCTCCTATAAATATCAGCACACTGAAAGTTGTTTTGGATGAAGCATCCAAAAGTGAGGGAAGAGCAAATGTAAAAATCTTTTTCAAAAAAAGAGAAAATAAAAATAAGGAAACACAGGCCATGCAAACGGCATTTATTTCAACTTGTAAACTATAAGTGCCAAGTAAAGTGTCTGAAACCGACCTTTCGATCCAAAGGCATAATCTCCGGTGTTTTGTGCCAGATCTGCGAAGGAGAAACCTCCGCCTCCAAGCGCGTTAAAGCCAAAGTTGATGTCTGCATTGAGAAGGTATAGAAGAGAAACATTGTGGATCCCAATGGACCAAACTTGCATAATATTCTATTTTTTTTATATGACTTTGTTATATTGCAATAACACAAAATCTAAAATGCATTTGAAAGAGAAGAAGAGACATATTTTTAAAGAGACATATTTTTGGGGAAATGTATGAGTAGGCGGTGTAACTACTCAAAAGGTGTAGCACCAAATATCAATGATGGGGCTGCTACTTCTATATACCAGGGCAAGGGGAGAAGGGTAAACTACTGAAGATAACAACCATTGACTATTGAACCTTATCAAAGAGCTGTCATAGCAAGGTAAACACGTAAGTGTTTACATTGCAAAAGTCACTCCCCAAAAACACAAGACTAGCTCTCTAGCTGAAGGGCAAAGGTCTGCCTAGCCGTGGAAGAAGTGTCACACGCAATTCTTTTACTACTATATCTCACATTTATGTGAGATGACTTGCAGTCAGGATGTATTGCTTTGAGTTGATGAACAACATTCTTAGTCATGGACACCCTAGTCCACGCCTATTTAGTGTGTCACATCTAAATGGAACAGGACCATAATAAATATTATACTCCTACCCGTGTTCACCCTGCAATGACAAAATGTCTTGTGAAAAGGGCCTATGTGGAAATGCAGTTACTAGTTGGTTAGGTTATTAACATAGCCTCACCCACTAGTTAAAGATAACCAAATATGTATACCTTGACTAGTAGTGGAGAAAATGTTGGCAAGTGAAGGAGTTGCAGTATCAACAGTCGAGTCTGACTCCTTGTTTTTCCTGGTTGAGAGATCGATGGGACAACCGTTGCTTGGGACAGCATTCGGGGCCTCGGATGCCTGATCAGAGATTGCCTCCTCCCCTTGTGCCAAGGTGCTGACTGCGTCCTCGGTGCTGACTGCGTCCTCGGTGCTGACTGCGTCCTCGGTGCAGACTGCGTCCTCGGTGCTGACTGCGTCCTCGGTGCAGACTGCGTCCTCGGTGCAGACTGCGTCCTCCTTGCAGACTGCGTCCTCCTTGCAGACTGCGTCCTCCTTGCAGACTGCGTCCTCCTTGCAGACTGCCTCCTCCTTGCAGACTGCCTCCTCCTTGCAGACTGCCTCCTCTGTGCTGGACAGCTGGCCTGAAGGCACCGTCTCTGAAGCACTAGAGGAAACCTTCACCTCGGCACTTAGCTGGGCAGTCTAAAACAAAAGGAAACAAAAAAGAAACAAAAACAAAAAACAATACTTATTCCATGCGTGGATAAAGAATATAACTTAAGATGATGATGATAACAACAATGAAGGTATGATAAAATAGTTAAAAGCAAAAAGATTCTAAGCTACAAGTAAAAAAGCCATTTCATATTTTCAAGTAAACACTTTGGGCAACCTATTTGAAAAAGGGAAGCGCCACTTAACTTGCCTCAAATCAAGGCTACGTGTTGTATAAAGCCATAGTGGTTGATGCATTTCATATACAACATTGCTCATTATGAGCTCATATCCCCCTACTTTTCTAGAATTCTCCACCCAAAATTAATCTTTTGTTGCTGAAAGAGGGGGTTCACCTCAGCTTTAAAATTCTCCTGAAATAACATGACAACATTGAATGCAATCCATTATCTCATGCTCAAGTTCCATACACACCAGTGCCTTCTGTACTTTGCGGACCTCCGTCTCAAACTCCTCAGCCTTGTCTCCCTCTGAGTCACTGGTGCCCAGTTCACAGAAGAAGGTTGGGGGGAGTTGTAGGCTCTTTGCCTTCTCCTCCTCTTCTGGTGTGGGCTTCTTCTCCCAGACCACCTGGCAGTCTGGATCTGAGGCGACTCCTGCTGGAGAAAAGACAAACGTTTATTTAAGTTTAATAAACTCTTATATTTGAAAAGCCACATAATTCATAGTAGGCTGCAGCCCTTACAATTAGTGTTACTATGTAGTGAACTTTGACAATAGTCCTGTACATTTCCTCATGAATACTTATATCTTCCATGAAATGAGGGCTGTATATCACGTACCATCAGATGCTGCAGCTCCTCTCTCCGTAAGTTCAGGGTAGAGCTTTCCGTTTAAGGAGTTCACAGCAGATTCATAGTCTTCATCTGAAAGGTCAAAATCAAAATCAAATGCAACCTGTAGACTTGACCTGTAGACATCACAACCCATGATATATCCCAGACAGGAAATTTGCCAAAGAACCGTTGAAGACCTGATTCTTTGCTCCAATATTTGACTCATCAGATTGACAAAAAAAAGGTGTATTCACCTATAGTCAATCCGCATCAACTGTTCTGCTCAGTCAAGTGCATTTAAAAAACGTTCAACAGCATAAAAGAAAATGTGGCCAACAGGCACATATTAAGTCCAAGGGAATACCTTTATTTAAATTGCTTTTGATTACTGGGCTGTGTCACAGTCCTAAAACAGCACCTCACTAGTCAACCGTTTTTTTCTCTCCAGGGGAGATCAAGGCCCATTCAGGCCTGATCAGCTCTCGCATAATTCGCACCTCAATTAGAATACAGCTCGGTTGTTGAGTTTAGCACGCTGTTGTTAGCTGCTCGTCAATATCGACTGCTCACTTGATGGCCTCCGTCCGTGCACACCCTGCTCCCCCCACCCCACAGGTCAGCTACCATAACAAATCGAATCAAATTACATAGGATACACTATCTTGCCATTAAAATGTCAAAAACTATATACATTTACATCGCAAAGTCCGCTATTAAGAGTCTTGACCCGTAGAGGTGGGATCTGAATACCAGCCCCCCTGTTTGTATGACTTGCAATGCCATCAATATGCACCGTTGCGTAATGCGAGTGGCTTCCCTTGGCCCCTTGAGCATATTGCAATTGGTTAGGCAGCCCGGAGGGAAAATGGACTCAACCCATTCCATAGACCAGAAGGAGTAGATGCTGAAATGAGGGTAGCTTTCACTGCATTCAATCAAACCTTATGTTTTTTATGCTTAATGCACACCTTAATAAAACTATTTGAAGTCAATTGCAGATGTCTGTGTTGTGCACTACTTTGATAACCTCTCATTTGTTGTAACCTTACCGTCAGTTTCATCATCGCTGGTGTAGCTTGGTTCGTTCTTGTAGCAGAAGAAAGTCAGTGGCAGAAGTAAACTCTTGGCCAATGCTGCCTGCTCAGGCGTAGGCTCCCTCACGTACACCACCTCAACATCAGAGACCCAATTTTCACTACTTCCTTCAGCATAACTTGGTACTGGAACAGAAATTTGGAGGGAAACAAAAAATTTTAAATTGTATTTGCAGTTACTTTATTTACCCAGCTGATTTAAAACAAAGACAGGACGTTAATGTGTTAGGAATTCACACAAATGAACAAGATGCCTTAGAAAGAACTAAAAACGTGCAATTGTAATAGAATAACTAGTATCAAAAACCTCAGATAAAGTCTACTTCCATCCATTCAAGGTGTGTATTCGTCATTTATTTTTGACTAGGAATTAGTCATATGCCGTTTGACAGACCAATTTCTATTTAATGATATGCTGTAACTTACTTTAGTTCACTGGGAACACAAGGAAATCTTTTGTTAGGTACTGGTCCCATTATGAATTTTGAAATAGACAAGGAAACTGCTTTTTTGGCTAATGCATTATAAACCATAGCCTTTTCCCACTCAAGCCCCACTTCTTTATCCCCAAAGTGTGGCTTGCAGCCAAGCTAACATTCAATATTTCAGAACTGCACCACAACCCAATTAACGAAAGAAGCCATACTTTGGGGACCTATAAATATTTGGGATGAAATGGTTCACAAAATTCAAGGTTTGGTTCAGTACATTTTTGGTAAAGCAGGGGATAACACTGTGCCTATATCTATATCTAAAAAATATTTAAATTCAATTACCGCAGCAGCCTGTTATTATTAGAAGGTAAAGCTTTTTGATATAGGAGAAGCGTGAATTGTTGGTTTGTGAGGAAAGAGATTGAGGCGCTGTCGATATAGGAACAATTATGAGATGGATTATTTTACAGTTTATTAAAAGTGTTTTTACCAAATCTGTTTGGGTCCCACCAAATAAGAAATATTGTAGTCGCAAATCATCTTTGACCGTCGATGGGTACCTTAATTACGACGCGAAAGGTTATTTAAACCTAATGGAAACTGAATGGTTCAGATTTTTTTAATTGGAATGGTTCTTTTTATCTGGCAATCCCATAAACATTTAGGGCTCTCAGGTAGGGAATTGCTGAACTAGAGGTCAACCGCTACATTTTTAATGCTGATGCAATTATGGTAACGAAAATTTGAGAAATCTGATAATGAATCCATTGGTTTATTCCAGTCCTATTGAAATCCCAAGCTAAAATCTCCCAATAACACTACTGGGGTTTTGGACATGGATATGTCTGATCTAGTCGGGTACCGGGAGGTGAGGCGCCTGTACTCTTGCCTTGGAATAGTTCCTGAATGGAATATCGAGCATGCCACACACATGCATGATCAGTTATATCATTGCAATAAAACATGCACTACTGTTAGCGAGTTGCACACGTTTATACACGCCGATCGAGATCCGAACATCAGTACCAATCTTTTGGTCCAGTTCGACACTCTGTAGTAAAGTGCCAAAAGTGTTGATCAGTACTTAAAAAGTACTGAGGCCTAATGGTTGATTAAAATGGTAAAAATAATATCAACAAATTCACCAAGGCATTTTGCAGCATGATTTACACACCCATTAGCCCATGAACAAGTGACATTTTAAACTTATGTGACAGACTCCGACAGTTGGAGGACAATATTACTGTACCAACATTGCTCTTTGCAAATGATAATGGCTTTGGATTCATTGGCAGCATAAAAGGTTTAACTGCTTACTCAATGAATTACAATCTGTTTTTGGCAACACACACACTGGGCATGCAACATGTTAACTGTGTATTGCTTCCAGGCTATCGCCTTCTTTCAGGTGAAAGCTGGTAACATGTGGCATAGCATGGCACACACAGACTGGGGCATGGCAATGAGAAGTACCTGGGGACTCAAATTGGAAGGACGATGTGGTGTTCCAAAAAGCCATTGGATTATCTTTGAAAAGCCTAAAATCCAATCCTAAAAAGATAGCATGTTTGAAGAAAGAAGCTAAATTCAACGCTGTTTCATACCTCAGCTTAATTAAATACTATTCTAAAGAAAAACTGCACCACATAAACCATTGTGAAATTAGATAATCTGGCATTTACTGTTTGGTGGACACTTTTAACCAAATCGTCTCGCAATGTGTATATTCTTTTTTTATCAAGGGTGGCCCAATAGGAATCAAACCCCAGACCCTGGCAGTGTTAATGCCATGCTCTACCAGTTGAGCTAGCCTTTTCTTAGTTATATTTTTAGGACTAACGTCCGTAAATCTGAAGCTATACCCATTGTGAGCTTTTCTGCCTTCTACATAATCCCAGCTAAATGAATTAAAGTAGGCATGAAAAAAGACAAACATGAATGTAGGATTTATGCATGATAGTTGAAAGGGAGATACTTCTGATAAGGAGAATGCACAGCATACTTTAATTCCATCAATGGAAGATCTATTTACCTGTGATCTCCAACAATTTTAGTACCCAATTCATCCATTGACAAGAAATAGTGTGTTCAAGTTAAAATGGCAAGGGCTACATTTAAATTGGGAACGATAAGTGTCTCCGGATAATTGTACTAGTCTAAAAATTCCCACATTTGTGCTGGAAAGTACGTTTGGTCAATTCCTCAGCATTGAGGATTGAATAAGGTTGCACATTAAGGATGGGGATACACTTATGACAAACTACATGGAATGAAAAACAATATTTAATACCGCTTTGAAAGACTTACCTTTCTCTGGGATTTTGAATGCAGGCGATGCAGATGACGGGGACACATTGAGGTCATCGTCGGTCCTGGAGTTAGAAGAATTCTCTGGCTCTGGAGAAGACTTGGTTGGGCCAAAGATTTTTTGGAGGGTATCGGTACCAAAGACAAACTTGGGGGGAGAAACCACCATCTTCATAGGGTTTGAAGGGCTGGAAGTTACAGCTGTCATGGGCTGACTTTCTGAAATCAGATCCGTGGGCTCTTTAATGGCTTCTTCCAGGATGGCAATCGCTTCTTTTCCACATACTTGAGTAGGTGTAGTCATGGCTGGTATTGTTTCCTGAGGAGTGGCCACCCTTGAAGTCACTGGGGTCATTGGTGTCTCGCTGTCCTGTGCATTTTTGGCCTTCTCAAATACCTCTTTGAATGCATTTGCTACATCCTGTAGTTTGAACCTCACAGCCAATTGTTCAACTCTGCCATCTTTAACATCTGTAAAGTCTAAAGCGCTCCACACCCAGGCCTTCTCAGATCCTTTCATCACTTCTAGCTTCATTGCTGTTGTAATCCAGTGGTTGCAACAAATCTTCAGCACCTGATCTCGTCGCATGATAAGTCTCACTCGTCTAGTGTCGTAGTTCTGCAGGATCTTGATTTCTCCGATGCCCCTCTCCTTCCACTGGTTAAGGTCTTTGTCGTAACGGTACAATTTAGCCCGGTGATTGAAGACCACCTGCTCATTTTCCTCACCTGTGGAAATCTCCACAAGATCAGGCAAGGGTACAATGGGTTCAAAGTACTGGCCATCTTTGTCCTCATCTTGAGTTGAATCTTGCTCATCATCAGTGCCCACTGATACTCCGCTCTGATTGAGTTTAGCAGGAGACTTGGAAGGGCTGATGCCAGGCTGAAAACTGAAGCTAAAACCACTAGTGGATTCTCCAAATCTAAATAGGTTCTTTCTAACGGGACTGCTTGCTAGAGGAGAAGCATATACAGAAGTGTCAGCAGAGTCATCTAAAGGTTCTCCTCGAAGATCGTAGTTATCCCATTCCAAAGTAGGACCTGTGCCTTCGGTGTGAGGCTTTACGGTCAGCCCCATCACATTGCTAGATGGAGTGAGGTTTGCTGCGCTTTCATCACAGAGTTTAGTTTTCTCATCGGTTAGGAAACATTTTAAATCTTTTAAACCAGACTTCATTTCCTCAGCTTTCTGAATGAGATGGGCTGTTCTGCCCGTGTCAACAAGCTTGTGTGGTGTCTGCAATGGGATATCTAATAGGAGTCTCTGGCACTCTTCAAACTTTTGCTTGAACTCCGATGCTAGCTCTGGTGTTTTGAACTTTGCCGCAAGCTGTTCTAATCTAGCATCTCCATCAGAGAAATCATTTGCCAACCACATCCATGCTTTGTCTGACCCTGCTAGAGGCTTAAGATTCATTGTGGTGGTGATCCAGTGGTTGGCACATACTTTCAGGACCTGCTCCCTTCTCATTAAAACTCTTAGTCTGCCATTAGCGGCATTTTTGAGAAATTTGAGGACACCCAAGCCCCGTTCTTTCCATTGGCTTAGGCCGCTATCAAAACGAAACAGCTTAACACGCTGGGAGTATAGAACCTGCTCTTCCTCCTCTCCCGTGACCAGGTCAACCTTTTCCGGCATCTGAACAACTGGCTCAAACTGTATGTCATCATTCTCCTCCGTCTTGTACATGTCCTCCTCTTCCTGAGCAGCAGAAGAGTCTACCTTGCTTGGAGACCCCAGGTTGGATGAAAACAGATTCTCACCAGCACGAGAGAAGCCCTTAAAAGTAGGATCATTGTGGCCAAATTGAAAGTCCCCACTAGAAGAGGCCAAGTCTGCAAAACTGAATGCATCATGCCTACCAGTAAATAGTGCATTTTGGTCTTCTTTAGTTCCATCCATAGATTGTGTAGACATTGTCTCTTTGTGCTGGTCCGCTAAGTTTTTGAGGACTGTAGAAGCAGTCACTGGTGCAGTCTTCATCGTAGATTCATCTTTTGTAGTTTCTTGAGCACCAAACTTGAATCCCCCAGCTTGAATGGGCAGTGCAAATGAAAAGCTTGAAGCACTAGTAACAGGGATTTCTGATTGGGGCACTCCAAACTTAAAGGAAGAACCTTTGCTACTAGCAAAGCCAGAAGTAAGGGCAGTTCCAGCAGATTGACTTGATGCAGTTTTATCTCCAAAAGTAAAGCTAAATGTTGAGCTACTGATGCCTGATGAAGTACTGATGCCTGATGAAGTACCAAGGCCACTAGCACTTTGGTTAGGATTAGGCGACTGACAGGACAAACATTGACTGACCGAAGTATTGTTCCTGACCAAACAAGTGTTACAGTCCCACTCCCCACCTTTCTTAGCAAACATGGCTCCCAGTGATAGAGCAGGGCATGGGGCTGTAGCTGAAGGGGAAGTCGTTTTGGATATGGGATTCAAAGTTTGACAGGCAACACAATTCTTGGATGAGGACTCATTTCTTACATAACATGCATCACAGTCCCACTGTCCTGGTTTCATCCCAAATTGACCACCGAAATTCGAGCCAAACGCAGAGCTCAGAGGCTTGGTTGTTGGGGGAGCTTTCATTTGGGCAGGTGGCCCTGCTGTTTCGGCGACAACTGATGCTGAGGCCTGAGGAGTTTGACAGGCCACACAACTCTTTGATGAGGACTCATTTCTTACATAACATGCATCACAGTCCCATTGACCTGCCTTCATCCCAAATTGGCTACCGAAACTCGATCCAAACGCAGAGCTCTGAGGCTTGGTGGTTGGGGCGGCTGCCATTTGTGCAGGTGGACCCGTTTCTGTGATAACTGCTGCTGGTGAGGCCTGAGGAGTTTGACAGGCCACACAACTCTTTGATGAGGACTCATTTCTTACATAACATGCATCACAGTCCC
>JAOPJL010000089.1:10567321-10578911 GCA_027123545.1 Trisopterus esmarkii | reverse complement strand
TGTGCTCTCGCCCACCCTCCCGCCCTGTTTCCTCGTCCTCGGCGCGCGCCCGCCCCCCCCCGGGCGGGGGCCGCCGCCCCCCGCCCCCCGGTTCTGTATATTAAACCAACGAAGGAGGATGCTACTATGGATTCTGAGTTTCTTCTTGGATCCAATGGATGTCCTCTTGAAGGGTAATCGATAAACCTGAACTTTGTGAGTAAAACGCCTATGGATCGATAAAAGTGTGTTGCAGTGATTCAACCGACATGATTACCTGCAGCGCACAAAGCAATGTTCCTGGGGTGTCAAATAGTTATAAGCAACGGGTAAGGGGGTTGAATGCATAAGGTTAAATATTTCATTGAGTTTAATCCCATAAATGCCTGTTGTAATCATGTAGTATGTGATTATGCATGACGGGTTTCTCTCCACATTTTTTTCAATTTCCTCGTATTTTTTCGTATGGCTATGGTCCACAGCTGCGAAGGTCACCCTGACTCAAACTGTTGGACGTGATCTGTCCCAATGCACCATTCTTACTCTCCGTGCGCGTCTCTCTGTGTTCTCCCTGCCATGCTCCAACAAACACAGAAACCGCAGGTAGCAGCAGAAAAAGCTGCTGTGCTGGGAAGGTGTTAAGGTGCGGCTAGTGATGGTGTTTGAGTTCAGTGACATCTGTGCTGATGAGATGCAAATAGATGCATGCATGTTTACACATCGTTAATTCCGAGCCGTCACTCACTGCGGTCTCTTGAGAGGGGAGAAATTCTCCAAAAATGGAAAAAGAAGAGAGAATATAGAGGTAAATGGGCAATGGAAGGGAAAGTGTTGGTCGGTAAGGAAATAAGTTACTACTGTACTAAGATTAAAGGGATAGGTTGAAGTAATTCATATAAAGTTGGCCAAAATAAAATTCTGTGTTCTTGGATGCATTGCCTTTTCTGAGGTCTTTGGTTTTGGTTGCACATTAATGGCATACGGGAAACTAGATACAGTTAACTTGAGGACAAATCGGAAAAACAAAGAACCAGAGAAAACTGTTTGAAAAACTGCAGAAGACCATGAAATGCTGCTGAATCACATCATAAGCGGTATAGCAGTTCTGAGATTGCTGAAAGTCACCCATGGAAGGTAGACGGTGATGCTGGGACAATGCATAACATTAGGGTCCCAACAGACGCCACCAATACTTGGGGCAATGTGCTGCTGCTTCTATATTAGCTGCTTTGGGAGTTTGCAACATTGCCGATGGAAGCGCGGAGGAAACCAGGAAATTTAATTCAACGCGATTCTTCGAGTGGTCCCTGAATGTAGATGCTTAAATCCCATGGTTGAAACACGCACTGTGCTGCATGCACATTCACACAAAGCGATCTGAAGTCCAACGTTTGTCCCTCCGCGTACGCAGCACCGTAAGTCTAAGCGCCGATGCGAGCTATCCCCTGATCATTTGCGGTGGCACACTTTGATTGTGTCCAATACAAAGCCAATGGGGCGCTTTGCTTTACCACATTTGTTCTGGTCCGGTGGGGTGGCACCGTAACTCCCTGCCCTGGCCTGTAATGGGTGGATGGAGGCTGCCGATGTCTGAAGACTATGGAGTTTGAGGTTGAACTTCTCTGCAGACGGTCATCATGCTACTTTCTTCTTCCAGTGGGGAAAGGGATGGGACTGGAAACTTAAGGGAACAGTGGAAATGCAGCAGAGGTCAGCGGCACTGGTCAGTTACAAAATACGCTACTTGATGCTTGCTGATTGCCTGCTAAAGATGTGGAGATCTTTTATGAACTACAATGTCAGAATTGGAAAATATGTTAATTATATTAAATGTGAGTTATATTAAAAGGTAGTATATTAAAAGGTATTAAAAGGTAATTAAAAGGTAATAGCAAAAGGTTCCTCTTTACCTGTTTGAATACACGTTTTTGTTTCCAGTTTATAACTGACAGTGCGCTACCTATTGATCAGGATATTTTCACATTTAAATAAGTAATCAGTCTTACATTATTAAATATGTAAATTCATCGTGCAGAAATGATGGAGTGCCCACAAAGGACCAATTCAACCGTTTGGTCTAGGTGAGAGAAGAATAAGTGATGTTTCAATTCTTCGGAGCCCTTTAATGATTAGAACTGGGAGTTTCAAGTTAGGTGATAGTACAAAGCTGAAATGTTCATTTAACTAAAATGATCCAATGTTCTTTTTGAAAAACAAGTGAATACAATGAAATAATTAAAGCCTAAATTGACCAATGACCAGCTTCTAAGTGATACCGTCAATGTCAGTAATGTTAACATTTATTTATTCTGATTATCTAACCCTGTATCTACATTTCTGCTAATCACAATGTGCATGCAGACATACATGTATCTTTGTTTGCAGTTTATTAACGTTGAATAAATGACACATTTTGGATTATTATTACTCTCCCACATTTGCTTTGACACTCACATCCCTCCCACCCAGGGATTAATAAAGTACATCTAATCTCATCCGTCGTTTGTGCAGCATATAGGATGCTGAAAATAATACCGAAACAATTGATTAAAAGTTCAAAACTATTCTCACAAAACTCCCCACCATTTCTGATGGATTGCTCTGCAATTCTCCCATGGAGAGAGAGCGTAGAGAAGGTGCCCACAGGATCAGCCCCGCAGACAGCCTCCGTGATGACACTCCCGGCTGCAGCGGTGACAGAGACAGGAAGAAGACAGAAGCAGAACAATAATAAATAGAACAAGTTTGTGTGTGTGTGCGTGCTTGTGCGTGCATGCATGTGTGCGTGTGACAGAGAGAGAGAGAGAGAGAGAGAGAGAGAGAGAGAGAGAGAGAGAGAGAGAGGGGATTGGGAGTGGGAAAGATAAGGATAGAAAATCTGTGTGAACTACAAGTGAGCTGACAGCTCGGCATCAGATGCAAATGAGGGAGCAGAAGAGTTCACCCAGGGGTCACCCTGACAGGAAGTCAGAGCAGCAAGCAGAATCATCGGGGGATAAATGGAGACTCCAGTAAGCAGACACACACACACAACTCGAGACAAGGTTGTTAGAAAGACACAGCCGCGGTTGGGGAGAAAAGTTCCACCACTCGTTACTCTTCAAGGATTGGATCAAAACTAAAGAGGTTCATTTGACCAAAAAACTAAAGGATATTATGGCACAACTTTTTCGTTTTTCACCTGAGACAAAATGTGTTGTGCTCCTCTAATCGTAAAATGCGTCAGACCATATCAATAATACATATGAATGAATGAACAATGAATATTTGTGGTAAATAATGGCTGGCATTTTCTTGGATGCATGAGAGATAGGATCTTGCATAGAATATTGGCCCCTAAAGGAATTATCTATTACCCCCTTGCTTACCCTAATATGAAAGTCAAGAGTGCAGGATTTTGCTTTCATGATAGGCAAGAGAAAGCATGGAAAACAATGCATGGCATTAATAATCCAAACAACAAAGATGGCAACAACTACCGCCGTGAAGATTTTTTCGCTCCCAATCAATCAGGCTCCTTGAACACATTACTTTATGCCAATAACGGGGCATATGCAGAGCAACGAATGATTTAATAACTGAGGAGTGAACGTGTGCATTCTTTGTATAAAATGAATCTGGCTAAGAAAGACCTGCATTGAAGGGATATATTGGTGTTAGATAAGGGCTGAATAGTAATGATAGTGTGGGATAGAATTATCTTTTTCAAGGTTATTTTTCATTGATTAATTTGCATTCATTCACACACATTCTTGTGCATCTTCTGCTGAATATTTACGCCTTCCATTTACTTTGCATTCACGGTCAATATGACATTGATTACTCAATGGATTTTTACTTCAGTAAATCCTAGAAGTGCATCACCTCTGTTATTCTACAACAGTTCAACATGAAACAGTCTTCGTTGAAATTGATTTTAGAAGGTCAACTTCTATTATTTGTTTCGAAATGAGGGAGGATGTATAGTAAATCTTAATTTATTACGTAATCAACTGACTTTTTATTCAAATTCACATTGATTGTAAAGAACATGTATATTGTTGTAGTACCTGAGCAATTGTTGCACACAAAATTGTATATATGATATACCAAGAAAGAGAAAATCAAGGGGCTAACACTATCATTATAGAAATAGGAGCAACTGTGAACATTCATAGGAAAGCTAGAGACTATTGTTTTTGGAACATGTTTAAAAATCGCTGGAGACGTGGCTGTGAAAGGTTTTAAAATAATAATTAAACGAAGAAGGGGGAAGATGGTGCGATCTACGAGCAAGACGCAGAGGAACTGTCCTTCATAGTATGTACATTATTCTAAAGACGTCTAGTCTCCAATCTAAGCGCCGCCATCTCCAGTGAACCAAGAAAGTCTGCTCCGTGAAGACCGGGGATTTTACCCCCTCGGTTTTACACAGGCAAGACAGTAAAATTGCCGGTCAAGCCAAGCCGAACCGGCTTGGCAGTGTAAAAAGAACTTCTGTCTCTCGGCCACGGTTATAAGTACTCAATATGCTAAATGTGAAATGTAGACAGTAAGAGCTGTGAATCTGTCCATCTGAGTATGAATCACAAAAACATTGGTGTTGTCAGGTTATAAATTAATAACCGTGATCTGAAGAGTACAACATCACAAAAATACATTAGCTTGGGTTTGAGATCATTTCAAAATCATGCGCTTAATATGTGCCAAAAAATTCTCCTTAAAAAGCTGTCACCATCAGAAGCTGTCACCATCAGACAAACCTGACACATTTGATTGCAAGCCAAATAAAGTTATGGCAGATTTCCCCTCAAGAAAACCCAACATTTTGCACAGGCTTGATTAATTGTTATTGAGAACTCTATTCTCAAATGATGCCTTTTCAGGACTGCCCACTCCTGACCATGTTCAAAGACATGCCTGTTAATCATACAGAACACAGAGGTTAGAGCCAAATAACTACAGTGTTCAAACCAACAACAACTCAAAAGCGAAAGCACAGATATGATGGCGGTATTCTCACGTGGTTATTCAGTACTGAGTACAGACTAACCATGTAGAGTCACAGGGAGAGGAGAAACAGCACACCTTCATTTCCTCATTGATTAACCCCGCTAATGTGCTAATCTAGCCGGGTACAGTCTCTCTCTGCTGGCCTCATCAGCAGCCCATTAGCTCCTCTGCGGCCCGCGGCAATCCATCATAACAGGACAGATACGCTCATCTTTTCTCCTTAATGCGGAAACACGCCACTGCCCCTCGAAGTCAATACGGCTCCTCATGCGGAACTAGAGTGGCCCCTTCAACAATCGATACACAATGGAGAAGGGTATGGCGGCAACACACATGGTTGCCCTTTGGTTCTCGGAAATAGCAAAGAGAGAAATATGGAATTGTTGGGATTAAGCAGTGAGTAAATTCACTGATTTAAATTGTATAAGCTAAAATTACTTTAACCTCGAGTGACCCCGTTTGTTTTTGTTGCCAACCTTTTCATTGTCCAAGATGACGCAAAGGTCGCACATTGTGTGATTAGTGAGTGGTTGTAAGTGGCTTCGGACCCTTAAGAA
The DNA here is from genome assembly GCA_027123545.1 of Trisopterus esmarkii. Classification (NCBI taxonomy): domain Eukaryota; kingdom Metazoa; phylum Chordata; class Actinopteri; order Gadiformes; family Gadidae; genus Trisopterus; species Trisopterus esmarkii. The sequence goes on along the minus strand of JAOPJL010000089.1, from coordinate 10,573,383 downwards.
TCTTGTTTGGTGGTTTTGAATTATGGTGGTTATTTGGCTGTTTTGACATACCGCCCCTTACATAGTCCCTGGGCAGCAGCTGAAATACCAAGCATTCAAGTATCAACCATTAATATGACACATTGTACTTGTACATGCATCTGCAATATGATAAATATCACATCCGATAATCGGTACGCAATCTAGTAATTAAAATGTCTACAATAGAAAAATATTGTATATCATTATGTAGTTCAGACACAACCCTTCTATTAGATTCTCAAGTTCAAATCTAATCCAATTCCAAATCCAACTGGCAGATGGTTGGAATTGGTGGCTCCTGGGGTGGTGAATTGCATTTTGTGCCACCCCAGCCTTAAATGTTAAATGTTTTTTTAATGTATCATCAGCTCTCCCTAACCAGCCGTCTCCTGGTACATCAAAACTTCCCTATCTCCCAATACATATTCTGTGTAAAGAAGCATTCATTACATACGTTTTGCAGAGATGTTGAATTACATTCTTTATTGTTCTATATAATCATCTATATTTCTCCAATTTCACTGTTGTTTTATCAAAGATTGTGGTAATAATGTAACTGTTTGCAGTCCTGACAACACTTACATATGGTGGCCTGGCAGTCCATAACACAACCACAGATAAGAATATGCCCCACCAATACAAACTAACGCAAAACCACAATAAACACAAACAGGAAATGGTGGCACACTGTCAATCTCAGGCAGACAGAAGTGACCGTGTGGACGTTTTCAAACCCAGCGCAAAGTGCAAGAGATGCAATCATTTTGTATTGCCCTTACTGCGGCAATTCCTTTGATCATGTACTGCTGAGTTGAGAGCAAATCGAAAGTGAGGTCACCTGAATGTCATGGATTAAATTATACACAAATGTGTTCCATTACATGACTCATTGTTCTTAAACGCCAATGGTTTTCCCTCCTCAGCGCAGCAACCAAATTAAATTACACTGTACATTCTCTGTTTGTCGGTTCATCAAGTAATCTTCTTCCTACCCTTTGCAACTTGACTTAATTCTGGTTTTGTATCAGTTAGTGTATTCATATTCGGGGCGCATTGCCTTTGAATCACAATACCCGCACTCTGATTCAGTGATCTCCATCTCCAGCCTACATTTCACCTTCTCCTGTTCTCAGTCACCATCATCCTTACCCTGAGTACAATGCAATTGTATCTTCCCTTCACCTTAAGCGGATGAGGGTTCTGAATAGTCATGTGTAGGCGATGAATCTGTTGCACTTTAAAGTCACAAAATAGTTACAAACACTTTTATAGGTGGTTTTGTATGTGATCTCTGCTGCATACCGGATATAATAATGTCAAATGGCTATTTAAGACCTGTTGCACTAGCACTTCGGATATACCAGTCACATCAACCCTCTCCGGTTTAAAACCAATGCACTCCCAGTTTGAACACACATGCGAATAGGACCTTGATTTTGTTGTTCCGGGATTAATTAAATTCAAATAATACAAAAGAAAATGTATTAAATACCAAACTTGCCAACAATTTTCTAAAACATGCGGGTAGGAAGTGAGCCCCCCCAACCCCCCCCCCCGCGCTATCCCCCTCAGGACACCAATAAAGTAGATGCAAATTGGTTTGAAGCATCCTTCATATTTTGAAAAAGGAATCCTCCTTGGTGTGGAACCATGTACTGAGAGGTAATTTGAAACTCTAGGACTCCCAGAGGACTCTGGGTATAATTTCTAATCAGTAGCAGATTCTCGCCTAATAGTGTCCAGGTGGACTCTTCAAGCTAGATTTCCCACAGAGAGACCGACATGATTGAAAAATCAGTGCAGCTTTGACAGAGCCATGTTCGAGGATTTATACGACAAAAAAAGTTCTCAAATTACATCACTTCACTCTCACTTACAGACATTTGTGAATCAAATGTTATTCCCATCAACATACAGCAGAACTTTCGGATGTGTTACATTAAACACTCTTTTCATCAAGAACATTTGTATTCAATAATCTAAATCAGTGCCAAAATGCACATTGTTCACAGTGCTTTTTCTGGAAAAAGCACTAACAGTCTGTTTCTGATCAGAACATACGACCAAATATATATCAACTCTGTTTTCCAAAAACTCCTCCCAAAGTTTTGAGAACTAAGCAGTAGTCATCCAATACCCTCAATGATGTACTGTAAGGCATGGCTTGTGGCTGGGGTGTGAACTTTTTGATTACTGTATAGGGGATGAAGATATATGCTAAGTTCATGTTGAGAATAAACATGAGAAGGCCCAGGACAGGTTGTGCACCTTTGCCTTTCACTCGCCATCTGCTGACACCACAGCTGAGCTAACACTCTCTCTCTCTCTCCAATGGCTGGTTCCTCCCTAGGACAAATTACAAACACTAAATTCACCATACTGCTGGAAATTGTGTCACAGCTGTGTTTGCTTTGTGGCATGTTGAATTTGACTTTGACATTTCTTCTGCACACATATTATTTTCACATTGACATGTTGACTTCTGAAATACAGCTGAAAGCAACCGGGGGTAGGATGGTGCTTTCTGTCTTTGACCATTTAATACCATTGAGAACCTGTCATTTTGTATTTATGGTATAATTTTCTCACATTATTCAATTATGGGTATTTGTAGACTAGTCATAAGTATGTAAATGTGAGCTTAAACATGGATAAAAAGTAAATCACTGTTCGTTTTGCTTTTGAAGTTTTATAAAAGGCTTCATGATTGAGATCATGGTCATTTAATGGTCACATGCATGGTGACAGTTAAACTTACTCCCCACTGAGGATTTTTTGGTTTGTTGAAAGTTGTTCACAGTAGAAGCCTCAATATAAAATCCCCGTCTTGTCTGCATCATCACTGTGAAACAATAATTTCTTAATCCATTTTATTGCTCTTATTCTAATATTGCACATGTTCAATACATAAACATGTTTCATTCTAGATCACATACTGTATAGAGAAGAGGTTGAATTGAGTTGTGTTTACTCCAGAAATAGACAGTTATCGACAATGGCTCACACAGCTGGCTGTGAGCCATTGTAAAATTGGGGGAGTGGGGGAGTGTGGGGGGTGTAGCGGTGGAGGGGTAGGACAGCTGACACCAGAAGCAGAATACACACAATACTGGTCATGCTTGACACTAAAGCACACACACACACACACACACACACACACACACACACACACACACACACACACACACACACAAACAGACACGCATTTACACACGCAAGCTCATCGACACAAGCACGGGCGACAAACACACACACACAGTCACCGTCCTGCCAGCTGTCAGATGCCAAAACACGCGGCGATTTATCATCGAGATAAATGCGTGTTTTTTCAGGGTCTGTCATCGGCTCGTCCCCTCAACACGAGACAAGGGACATCCTTGGAGATGGTGTCGTTATTGAATAGCCGCTTGACTCGCGGCAGAAGACATCACCGTAGGGAACGAAAGCTCTCTGAAGAAGACCCTGGGCGTCCTCTGAAGAGCGCGGGTTGAGGCACTCGTGGCGCCAGGAGAGTGATAGACAGCCCTGTGACGCGGCCCAGCGAGCCGCTCGTCGCGGCGGCGTCCATCTGCTGCTTGCCTTGTCTAAAAATACATGCAGAAAATAGAAAGACAGCGGGGAGGCCGATTCCATGTCTGAGACGAAGGAGTCGCCGGGCAAGATGGATGATTATGTTTGACTTTGTTTTTTGAGGTGACGTGATGATATGCGCTTGTGTGCATTCATAAGGTATACTCAACCACTAGAACCGATTTTACTAAGGTCAACACACACCGTGCATAATGAAAAATGCCGGCGTGCACCTTATGCAGTTATGCATGAAAGATGGAAATCCATTTTACAATAGAATCCCCCCCACACAGCCCCCGCGCCGTTAAATGCATGTTGCATGAAAAAATATAGGGACACGGATGTTCATAAATCACGTATAGGTATGAGACTATGAAGTCTCCCTCCCAAGCCCCCAAAAAGCTTTGAATAATAACCATAAACTCAAGACAGTGATCAATCTGTATTGCATTTGCATGCATTTGCAAACTGCTAAAACAACACTCCCCATTTCTCCTTGCCCCGCCATGCCCATCTATTGTACATCTATTGCTATCTCATGCCACATGCCATTATACTCATGCTACTCATGTTATTAAAGCTAGATGTTAATAAAGATATGTAGTTCTCATGGCTATAATCCATGTTCAGAGCATGGCTTCAGAGCATGGTCCTGGTTTTCATTTCCATTCATTTGGGCAGAGGGTTAAAAGGTGGTCCTTCTCTCTGAGTGTGAGTTTCAGCTGCACATTGGGTACCGCACATGGTGTACTCGTGACAATTGCAGAAATGAGGACTGGACCGGCGCTAATGGGGAAATGGCATAAAAAGGTCAGCCCACTGTTAATAGACACTGCAACCGCATTGACTGAAGAGACAGAAATATATTTGTTTCTTCCCATCTCCAGCATTAAGAAATATACATTCTTAACAGACAGGACTAATTGAGTGTGGATCGTCACCTTGATAACACAGTTTCATATTCAGCTGTGTGATCTTCTGTTGCTGTTAGAATAGTAGGAACAGAATGAATAGGATGAACATAATATAACCTATAACCATAATAACCTAATTAACAAAGGTGCAACCATTATGTTTACTTGTCTATATCCCTCCACAAGTATAACTCGTAGTTAGTTTTGTTCCTTGCATTCATCTTGGACCAGCACACACTCATGATCACAAACCACAGCAGTGGTAAATGCCACAATGGACCAACCTGAATCAAGCAAACCGAGAGGCCTTTTCTTTGAAGTCACAGCCTATGATGAATGGCTTTGGTCCCTTAAATGTCTGTGTTCAAAGAGAGGTCAATAACTCATCTATGATCACGGAGCGTGTCGGCGGCGGTGATGCAGTCTGATCAAGACAGTAGACTCAGTGTTCACAGTGTTTCATTGCTGGGCGGAGCATCACACCCTCACACAGCTCCAACAGATGTGCTCTTCTTTTCCCACAGTCTCATTGGGTAATGGTGGTGTCTCGGTGCCAAACTTCCGTGCGGTACTTGCTTCACATAAATCATTTTGTAATCATGCATTCTATGCAAAGGAGCTGGCGTGTTGACAAATTAAGCAATCTGGGAATGAAGGAAAATACTTCAAGCTGATGAAATTAAGAACTTTATGATAACTACAGGGCACTGGGCTGAACAGTTATTTTTTGCAATATGATACAAAATACCTGGAAGAATGTTTGAAATCTTGGATTGCACTACATTTAGGGTTTTGATGTGCAAATGTCTTCATAAGTTATATGTGCATCAATCAACTGTTTATGTATATTTATTCATTGTTCTACTTGCGTTGTATTATCTTAACAGAACATGCTAGCATTTTCTGCAACACATATGCGGTATTGTGTTGGGGATGTGTTGAAGTTACTAAGGTTGGTCTAGGAACACTTTTTTTTTTGATTGTTGATGATGGAATGAAATGTATGGAAGGTGAGAGAGAACAGAAGGTGAGCATAATGTAATTAATGAGATATCGAAAAAACACACACACGCTCGCACACACACACACACAAACCTGCACATGCACACACAAACACACACGCACACACACACACACACACCTACCTAGACACCCTGTGCGATGGCCTTAATAGGATAGACTCCCCTACGCCCGGACACTTTAATAACCATTCTTTATGCTATAATAACACAGGGCTTCCCTGCTGTAGAGGGTTTCAATTTCCCCGCCATCATATCTGGAATGTGGCAGCAGATTAAAGGCCGCGCTGCCCTGGACTAAAGGCAGACTGAGTGAGAGTGCCCTCAGCACGCTACTGCTGCCTGGTAATGAGGCCATTCTCCCAGAGTGGCCAGCACTCAGGGAGAACTAATCTCCCAGTGGTGTGAAAAGTGTTCAAGCTTGGAATGCAAAAAGGAGGCAAAGACTGCCACTGTGCATGGAAATTGCTGTGAGACTGACTTCGAGAACGGCGGGGGGGGGGGGGGGGGGGGGGGGGGGGGGGGGGGGGGGGGGGGG
>JAOPJL010000089.1:10323710-10337767 GCA_027123545.1 Trisopterus esmarkii | reverse complement strand
TTTTGTGTTTTTTTTTTTGGTTGTTTTTTTTGTGTTTTGTTTTTTTTTTTTTTTTTTTTTTTTTAAACACCATCTTATCTCCTTCCTACCCCCTCCGTGTTGGGGGGGGGGGGGGGGGGCCCAATGTCCGAAAGGGAAAGCTTGTCTATAATAATTGTGAGGAGTTGAACAATGATGAAAACTCAGGCTAGCTAGCCCTGACACTATAGATGTATACTATAGATGCTCTAGCCTAAACTCTGAATACAAAAAAGGTGTAACCGCGACATTGGATGTGAAAGCGTATAGCTCCGCCTGAGGAACTATGGATTGTGGTTTTTAACTTCAAACAAATGCCAAAGAGCGCTGACCTCATTCCCGATCCTTTTTGTTTTTTTGAAGTTTTCTGTGTAGGATTAAAGTTGGAAGGAAATGCTTTATGAAACAGTGCTGGGCTGAGACACATTGACAGCTAAAAATGTTGTCGCATTTGACTCATACTCCTCAAATGACTCATACTGTGTCGAACTGCTAATTAGAACTCCTTGTGTAGGCCTATTGGTTCTTTACTGACAGCTTCAGCCTCCTATGCCTTCACCAAAATCAATACATTGGAATAAATTAAAGACAATTCAATTACTTTCTTTTAAATCATATTCTTAATGGAGAGCAACTAATTATCTTGCTCAGGTTGTGGCTCTAATCAGAGATTGTGTGAGTTGTCCTATCATGCGGACCAATGCGAAAGGTTTGGATTTGTTCAGGGAGGAAAATGTTTTCGTTTTGGTGTAGCTAGTCCGCCCTCTGCTGGTTTTTTTAACACATAGCCTAGAAAACCCATTTTTCTTTCACCAGTCAGAGGCCTAAAGTGCTAAGATTATAGAAAAAATCTGTTTGTCATGTTTTTTAAATCATTATTTTGTGTTGGAAATTTATTTTTCCTTGTTTTAATTAAAAACAAAAGCTTACTTGACTTGCATTGCTCACCTGCACGTTTTAAAGTGATGGAATTTCATTAAATTAAAATGACATCATCAAAGGAAAGGCTGAGCAAAAAATACTAATATCATTGTTGATGACGCTATTGCAATTCCAAATCCAAGTCATACACTCCCCAAAAAACCAAATCTCCAAATATGAGAGAGAACTGTGGCAAATTTCCACCAAAACACTTTCTCGGAAATCGTGCCGCTTTACTTAACACTTGTTACAAACGAGAATTGTCACTAATGGAGCTTAAATCCCCTAAATCTGTGTGTCAATGAGTAAGACGGCCTGAATGTTACAGCCCAGTATGCGTCCAACAACTGACACACTATTGAGCTATTATCAGAAACAGACATGCAGACTAATATACTGAATGGTTTTTTTGAGTTTATTACCTATAAACTTTTTCAAAGCATAGGCGTGCCACTTCATGAATACTCATAGCTTGATTCTAGAGTTAAAACCCAGCAGTGTCAAACTGTTCAGGCATGATTGCTGCAGTATTTTTGAACTCTTGCGACAGAGTGGTGTGGCCCCAGCCAAACCACCAATTAAAATACAGAGCCGCTCACAGTCATAAAGACAGAAGGTGATCAACTTGATAGTATTCTTTCTGGGAGGGGGGTGTAGGGAGGAGACATTTTGAGATCAATAGCTGAAGTGGTTTTCCCTTTCCACAACTTTGGCCTCAGTTAACTAAAAGTGGTCCACCCTAGTCCGAGATATTAACAATTCCAGAGGCTTTTTAATGGCTGCCAAGAATAATTCCAATGTAACATTTCACCACAAAAAATATATATTATTCCAGCACATTTGTTAACCGGCTGTGCTCTTTGACCTGGCTATTGTGATGAGTGATAGTCAATGTATTTAACCAATTGAAAAAGAGACCATTATTGTCAACATCAACCAGTTTCTGTTTGTCGTATTCAAGATATAGATATTCAAAATAATACTTGCTGCATTTGGTAATAAACTACAAGTATATCCATTTGGCTTTAGAAAATAACAAGGAAATGACTTATCTTAATAACATCTTCAAAAAAGTAGTGCATTTGGCAAATTCAAAAGTCTTTCTTTAAGCATATGAATAAACAAGATGGCCATTTACCGAGAACAAAACATACTCAAAGTACAAATCACAGTTGGTGGGAGGCAGGTAAAATACACATAACTATCCTTGTTTATCCCTTTTCTAATTCAGAATAGGTTATTAGGTTTTGCGTTTCAAGTTAGTTTGTAAACTAGATATTGTTAGTTTAAGATAAGACCAGTCTGTGTATTTCCCTCACATGACCTGGAGCTAGGCTACTTTAACGCTGCAAGTCAAAGTAGGCGCCTAACAGAAAGGAAATGCTAACCCGGTAAACTCCCTTTCTGGATGTACAATGATGAATATCGAATAAACAACATGTGTATCTGGGAAAGCCATGGCAATCCCCAATTTACAACTTTCTCTGTGTATTCCTTTATTCCGTTAACTCTTTCCTTGTTTTCAAGTGAACAGATACCCTTAAAATATATATTTTTAGGTTAATTTAGGTTAAAGTCCTTTTTAACTCCTTTACAGGAGAAACATAATCAAGTTTTCAATGCATAAATCAGTACACTAGAACATTGGAAGATTGGTGTCAGTGCATGCGTGCTGTCTCTCACGGTTACACAACGATGAAGAATCAGACTCCAAGTGACGTTTGAGTATCAAGCCCTGTTCTCCCCATGCATGTTCTTCATTATTGTGATCTATTGTTCAGGAATGCATGAGCTCATTAGGTCTGATGATCCATCCACGTCTAAGAGCTGCACCCTTCCTGCCTTTTAACATCCCCAAGTTGTATCAAATGCTAGGCTTATTGCAAAAAACAAAAACAGCAGTAGTCTTGTTTTCCATACTCATCCAGGACTTGTATTTCAAAAGGTTGCTTTTTTCATTGTTCGAATTTGGTGATTACCTTTTGTGTTGATTAAACTTTATCATATAGAATAGATTAATGACTATGTGACAGAGAGTACATATAGAGTGCCAGAGAGTACATATAGAGTACGAGGGCTGTTAACTGGACCACAAACTATAATGTGATTATTGTATCTCAAAAATAAGACATTTAAATGTATTTTAATATTTATTGCAATATCCATCAAATCAAATAAATCATCAATGGCATCAATAGCGTGTATGGCCATTATACTATTTAGCGACTACTGTTGTAGCATACTACGTCCACAAGGGGAAGCAAGTTACAAACAAAAAAAGGCATACTAATCTTTGCTGTTTCATCGCAAAAGCTAAGAATAAAAATAACAGAAATATCTTTCTCGTGTTAGGATTGTGAAGAGAGCCCAGTATTAACCATAACCAATAATCATAAACATAATTAAAAATAAAATAATTATAAAACTAACATTCAGTTCCTTATCCACACTCAAACTAATAAACTAAACTATAAATGAATGTTGACATTGTGAACCCTGCAACCACCCGCCCTATAATTGGAGGATTCTGAACAGACATAATGTAAACAAACCAAAAATCTTTACAATTTAAAACTGTACTCTCTGAAGAACCGTATGCAAAGAACTAAACCACTAACAGAGATCTGGCGAAAAAAAACAACAACAATTGGTGCCTGATTTCCCCCTTCCGAATCTGTTCCAGTCCAGCCCTGTGTTCAAACTAAACCATGCGTCTCTATTATCAGCCAGAGCACCGACACCTTTGGCTTCTGAATCTCTAGATCAAAATTACTTTTATTATGTAAAGCGGAGTTTCAGCTCATCGAAGTCCCACGTAACCTTTCGGACAATTAAATCTGTAAACTTAATCTTCCAGGTGTTTTTCACCGGCGAGAAGATGAGGCCAAACACCTGCTCGAAGTTCCCCAGAATGTATTTAGACGGTGGACGGCAGACGGTGCCGCTCACGGCAACAAGAGCCAGCCTGTGCAGTTGGTCTACAACCTGCGTCCTGAGGTTCTCCAAGTTGGGGGAGAAGAACAGCCCTTCCTCCCTGACCAGCGACAGCAGACACAAGTTGACCCGGTCGGCACCATGGTACAGCCCCACATGTTGGCCAATCGTGCTGTAGACAGGGAGGGGGGGGGATAGAATGTCAGTGCTTTTTTAAAGAATGGTGTCCAGGCAACAAGAAAAAAAAAATACATAGGTGTTAAATACATAGGCCTAGTTTATTTCTAACACTATTCTATCAACACAGACATTAACATACAGTCTGGCGTTATAATTGATTTGCCTTGAGTGTAATTTGGAGTGGGTAAACCGTTTTTTATTGGCAGGCTAGCAGATCCCCTTGACTTGCGCCGAACTACCCCATTTAAACCCTCATTTGTTAAGAAACATGCACACATTTAAACAAATGTGAAAAGTTAAGACTGGCGTCACATTAATGGTGACGCCAACTATTAAAGTTGGCATCACCATTACACCATTTCAGGACTATCTCTACAATGTTAAGACCTACTGTTTCTTTGAACTGATATGTGTGATCTTTTTTAGACAGTAATTACTACAAAGGTGCTACATAGGGTGAGTCTTTCAAGTCTTACAGACTTGGGCATCTATGCATTTTTACACTAGGGATTGACGATATGGATTTCTTAGGGCCGATACCGATTTCTTTCATCAGCCTTAGCCGATGACCGATACACCGCTCCTGATTTTCTTGAGCTCATATTTGGAGCTGATACTGCTTTTGCTCCCTCATTTTATCATGAAAAATGACACAATGACAATAACAAATGTTCCAAGTCTCAATTTAAAAAAGGAACATTGATTGAACTGTCTGTAAATCATGCCAGGGAAAAAAAAATTTACATTTAAATTTAAAAATAATTTAAAAAAATAATAATTATTGTCCGGCCGATATATCGGTCGATAACTACTTTAGACCTTTAGGATGCATGTCCTATGTGGTGGAGGAAATGTCAGTTTTAAAGAAATAATAAATGTGTTTAATTAATAGTTGTACCTAGATATTATATTTAGCTTTGCATCTATGCAGAAATTTTCTGTTCCCCAGGCTCCTGGAGTGGGATCCTGGCCAGAGGAGGGGTTCTGGCTGTTTAGGAGCGGAAAGAACCAGCGGCAAAACTGTTCACAAAACTGTTTACTGTTCGACTGATCAAGGGACGTCTCAGCCGGTATTTCTGCAGACTGAATCTTTTTCTTCAGCTTTGGGCGTTGAGGGGACAACTCCTGAAAGGCGAAAACATTGATGGGTACATGACACGTCATATTGAGGATTGCAAATCATATGTCATCAGTGAAGAATGACACCATCATACATTCTTTTCATGTGATTGTATAAAGGTGCACTCACTGGCTGGCCCACTTTTGGTCTCTTCAACGTGTGGCATTGACCGGCATCCACTTTTGTTGCTGCTTGTGGGAGTTCACTGCGTTGTCCATGGGATTTCTTAAAACCGGGAAAGAAATTCAACAGGATTCTGCACGGTCCACCAGTACTCACTCAGTAAGTTTACATGACACTCAAGAAAACCAAATTACCGGGTTAGTCCGACTATGGTTGGGTTTTTAAGATGCATGTATACACCTTATTCTGACTTAAATTGGACCGTGTGATGTATAAAGGTGCACTCACTGACTGGCCCGTTTTTGGTGTCTTCAACACCTGGGATGGACCCGCATCTGCTTTTGTTGCTGCTTGTGGGAGTTCACTGCGTTGTCCATGGGATTTCTTAAACCGGGAAAGAAATTCAACAGGATTCTTCCCGGTCCACCATAACTCACTCAATACGTTAACATCACACCAGACATCCTTAGACATCTTATAAGATTCTATGGTCTATGGTATTACCTAACTGGCCTTGATTGGTCCACCTGCGACTTATTGCTTGCCTTATTTAAGGGGTGTCTCATTTTATGTTTAGGAATGAAGGTAGGTGCTGGCTTGATACAAAGCCTGTAGTAGGAACCACATGTTATGCTCATTTATGCTATGATTATGCTATGCTAGGCTAAATTGCTAACAGCTATTCTTTTCGGAACATTACGGGACCTTTAAGAAAGCAGACTCAGTTCAGGAAAGTCATATTGCACTGAGGGTGCCCTTAGGGAGGTCTATATGTTCTTATAGAGGGGTTGTTATACTTCCCTTCTTAGTAGCTGAGACCAAGCAGCTTGGGATTCCCCAAGGTCTTAGTTAGCAGGTCCTGGCGTGAAGGCACAGCATACCGTGGGTGCCAAGGAGCCAAGAAAACCTATGACGGGATTGTAAGGAGGCTCTATCGACCAGGGGCTGTATTCACAAAGCTATCTTACCGCTAGGAGTTTTGTAACGACATACAATAAATCATCTTAAATGATTAGATAGTAATCATAAGTAAGAGTAGTCATTTTTACTTCAAACCATTTATTTCTATTATTTGAAATAAATAATTATATATAGTATGGTTTATGCATTACTATTAATACATGACAAATAATGATGGTTTAAGTGGTTTATCTATACATTAAATAATTAAGGATGATCAAAGGTAGGCTACATTTGTAATCACTGATGGTTGTGATATTCCTAAATCGTCTGCATTACAAAGCATTTTCCCTGTTGCTAAATGTCGAAATGTTATTCACTAATTCAACCACAAGTTTGATACCCTCAAACTGTTGCTACATGATGCCACGCAGGAGATCTCCCTGAGTGTGTGTGGTGATGGCCTGTTTAACCTGTCTAGGCCTGCATGTTTTGCTCAATGTGCAAAGGGTGTGCCGCCTCACCCAGCACCATGTCCCTTTGTTTGTGCCCTTTTATAAGCAAACGGTAGCCTGTTATAGCCATTATAAAGGTTTAATATAGGCTATTTGATATTCGTTCGATAGGCCAATTCGTTTTGAAGGAAGATTAACTTGAATAAAGTAGCCTCTCAGAAATGGAAATCAAAGGATGTCAATGTTACATCCTTTCCATTTCTGAGACATTTCTGTCGCTTCGCCAATAACATCGATGTCCTTTTGCGGTCAGCCCCAGAAGGGTAAAATGGGCATTCACAAACCATAATAATGTAATTTTAACCCTAAATAGAAAATAAAAACCCCAATGCATTATTTATCTTATATTATGTCGCTGTAGTAATTTCAGAATTACTAAAACAAAAAACTCACCTTTCCCTCCGACCAATACTTTAAGGTCATTTCCACTAGCAGTGGTTTTTCACTGTTGGGTGGCACGACAATCTTCTCCTTGGCGAGGTACAGTAAAATAAAACCTCGCTGCACTTTCCTCCTTTTCAGGAATTCCGCCGCATCGTTGGAGTTTAACATAATTGCTTCGATTAATTCTGTAATAAAATGCTTAAATTATTCGAGGAGTTTGCCACAGCTGTAAACATCCTACCTACAAAAATACTTGTTGATGTATCTCACCTTCGACAGATCCTGCGAACAATTTCTTACTATTGGCGACTGTATCCAAAAGTGATCGTAAATCACTTTCTTGCATAAACCTCAGCAGCTTTTTGATTCCAGTGCGCTGTCTCGACGATAGTCCTGCCATCCTTAACGTCCACACCATGTTATGGTGCGTGCGTTGTATCGTCGTAACCCTTACATGATAGTAACGTTTCAGTTTCGATTCCTGACAAGTCAACCAGGTCGGCATCCTGGTACTACAGCCCCACCTTCATTTGTAAAGAAACATTGCACACATTTAAACAAATGTGAAAAGTTAAGACTGGCGTCACAGTTAATGGTGATGCCAACTTTAATAGTTGGCTTCACCATTACACCATTTCACTATTACAAGACTATCTCTACAATGTTAAGACCTATATTTGAAATGATATGTGTGAGCTTTTATAGACATATCTACATAGGTGCTACATAGGGGGAGTCTTTCAGACTTATTACAGACGTGGACATCTATGCATCTTTACACCATAGGGTAAATGTCCAAAACACATTTTTAGAAAGGACAATAGTTTTGTAAAATGATATCTCGCTGCACCTTCCTCCTTTTCAGGAATTCCGCCGCATCGTTGGTAGTAAGAAACAACATTAAGCCTGTATTAAAATTATTATTATATATACAACTTAGAGAGTACAGGCTCACTGAGTATGTGTATGTGTGCACTGAGGAGAAACACTTTCACCTTAAAAGCTGGAAGGTGACACTGCCATTAGGTTTGATGCATCAACAAGAGAGCAGGAAGCAGGCATGGTTTTGCATGAGGCAGCCATGCAAAACTCTCTTTTAGTAACAGGTGTAGTTGTACATGTGTTGCCAGGTAGAAGGGGTGTGTGCATTACGCTTAAGAGGCTCCATGCGCCTTGGCTTGGCTCCTCACTAGATGGGTTGATCTATGACCTAATCCGACAGTCACCATTTTGACTTGTTGAGTCTCTACTTTCATGTTAAAACGTGAAAATGCAACATGTCTCAATGGCTCTCAGTGAAAGCAACTTCATGAAAATTGCAGAGTCAGCTGTTGATCACTGGACTGCAGTGGTGCGACTTGTGTGATTTGTTCCCAGGAACATACTGTTGCAACACAAATCCGTCATCAGGGAAACGGGGGACCAGTTTTGTGACCACTTTACTTGTATATTACATCTTAGCCTACCTGCTATCGGCTACTTTAAACTTTGGGTGGTTGGTGAAGGAGATCCTAACTGTGGGAGATTTCCTGGAGTGCAAAAACGTAACATTAGCATAATATTCAGGAGAAAGATTATTGCGTTGTGTACATACATTGAATTATAAATTATAAATAATTTATTATTGTTGATGAGTTGTTATACATATAGAGTACTAGGGCTGTCAACTGGACCATAAAATGTAATGTGATTATTGCATTATTGTATCGCAAAAATTAAGAAATTCCAATGTATTTGAATATTTATTGCAATGTCCATCAAATAAAATTAATTATCAATTGCATCAATAGCGTGTATGGCCATTATACTATTTAGCAACTACTGTTGTAGTATACTCTACGTCCACAAGGGAAAGGAAATTACAAACAAAGAAGGGAAAGGAAATTACAAACAAAAAAGGCAAAGGCCTACTAATCTTTGCTGTTTCATCGCAAAAGCTAAGAATAAAAAGAACGGAAATATGCTCTGTGTTAGGATTGTGAAAAGAGCCCAGTATAAACCATAACCAATAACCATGAACATAATTAAAAAGAAAATGATTTTAAAACTAACATTCAGTTCCTTATCAAACTAATACACTCAACTCTAAATTACTATGTTAACATTGTGAACCCTGCCACCACCCACCCTAATTGAAGGATTCTGAACAGACAGAATGTAAATAAACAGAAAATCTTTACAATTTAAAACTGTTCTCTCTGAAGAACCGCATGCAAAGAACTAAACCTTAATTAACCCCTGACAGAGGGATCTGGCGAAAAAAAATCAATAATTGGTGCCTGATTTACCCCTTCCGAATCTGTCCCAGTCCAGCCCTGAGTTCAAACTAAACCATGCGCCTCTATTATCAGCCAGAGCACCCACACATCTCTAGATCAAAATTACTTTTATTATGTAAAGCGGAGTTTCAGCTTATCAAAGTCCCACCTTTCCTTTCCGATAATTAAATCTGTAAACTTAATCTCCCAGGTGATTTTATCCTGTGAGTAGATGATTCCAAACACCTGCTCGAAGTTCCCCAGGATTTGTTTGGACGGTGGACGGTTGATGGTGCCATCCACGGCGACAAGAACCTGCCTGCGCATGGGGTTTACAACCCAGCACTTCTGGCGCTTCAAGCTGTGGGAGAAGAACAGCCCTTCCTCCCTGACGTGCGACAGCAGACACATGTTAACCTGGTCGGCACCCTCGTACAGCCCCACATGTGGGCCGATCGTGCTGTAGGGGGGGGTGGGGTGGAATGTCAGGTCTTTTTTAAAGAAAGGTGTACAGGCAACATCCAACAAGAAGAAAAAAACCTAGATGTTGTTACTTAAACCCTAATTTGTTAAGAAACATTTAAACAAATGTGAAAAGTTAAGACTGGCAGCATTTAATGGTGACACCAACTATTAAAGTTGGTGTCACCATTACACCTTTTCAGGACTATCTCTACAATGTTAAGACCTACTGTTTCTTTGAACTGATATGTGTGATCTTTTATAGACAGTAATTGCTAAAAGGGTGCTACAGTCTTTCAAGTCTTAGACTTGGACATCTATGCATCTTTACACTATAGGCTCGAGAGATATGGATTTTTTAGGGCGTCAGCCTTAGCCGCTACCGATTTTCTTGAGCTGAAATTTGGAGCTGATACTGCTTTTGCTCCTTCACTTCACATCATAAAAATGACACAATGATGATAACAAATGTTCCAAGTCTCAATTTAAAAAAGAGACATTGATTGAACTGTCTGTAAATCATTCCAGGAAAAAATGTTTCAAATAAAAACATTTTTCTTTTTTTACTTTACACCTTTAGGATGTCCAAAACACATTTTCAGAAATGACAATAATCAAGTTTTGTATCTATGTTGTGGAGGAAATGTCAGTTTTAAAGAAATAATACATGTGTTTGATAAATAGTTGTACCTAGATATTATATCCAGTTTTGCATCTTGACAAAAAAGTTGTGGTCCCCAGGCTCCTGGACGGGGATCCTGGCTTAAGGAGGGGTTCTGGCTGTTTAGGAGATCAAAGAAACGGCGGCAAAACGGTTCACCGCACTGATTAAGGTCCATAGCCGGTTTTTCTGACTGAAACTTTCTCTTCAACGTTTGGCCTTGACGGGACTCCTGAAAGGTGAAAACAGTGATGGGTTCATACAAATCATACGTCATCGGTCAAGAATGTCACCATCATACATTATTTCCATGTGATTGTATAAAGGTGCACTCACTGGCTGGCCCGTTTTTGGTCTCTCCCACATGTGGGATGGACCTTTATCCACTTTTTTTGCTGCTTGTGGGAGTTCACTGCGTTGTCCATGGGATTTCTTAAAAACGGGAAAGAAATTCAACAGGATTCTGCACGGTCCACCAGTACTCACTCAGTACGTTTATATGACACTCGAGAAAACCAAATTGTTGGGTTAGTTCGACTATAATTGGGTTTTTAAGATGCATGTATATACCTTATTCCGACTAAAATTGGACCAAGTGATTGTATAAAGGGGCACTCACTGACTGGCCCATTTTTGGTCCCTGGGATGGACCCGCATCTGCTTTTGTTGCTGCTTGTGGAAGTTCCCTGCGTTGTCCATGGGATTTCTTAAAACCGGGAAAGAAATTCAACAGGATTCTGCACGGTCCACCAGTACTCACTCAGTACGTTTACATGACACTCGAGAAAACCAAATTATTGGGTTAGTTCGACTATGATTGGGTTTTTAAGATGCATGTATACACCTTATTCTGACTAAAATTGTACCAAATCGGGTTTCTCATAGTCGGATTAAGTCCCCTAGATTATTTGACTGAAAGTCGCGTTAGGCGTACATGTATACGTTCAATCGGATTGGAAGTGGATTCTGGTTCAGCGCAGGCGCAAGATTTTTTCCCGGGGGCGTGAACCAGAAGTAGAAGGAGACGATAGTCGTGTTGTTGTCACCATCGGAAAACGAGAAACTGCAATTTATTTAAAAAGGTTGCGAAGAAGATGGAGAAGGTGATGTCGTGCCAATGTAGTTACCCCCGAAAAGAATTGTATCCCGGCCGCTGGAGTGCGCATGCATCCAGTGCGTGCATGCTCCGACGGGTGAATTAAAAGTACATGCTTTTCTAAATGTTGGTCATCAGCGAGGATGTAAAGTAGTAACATCGGGCACATCTGTGCCACCTGAGTTTGTTGTTGCTGGTGACGTAAAGAGGTCAGCCGTGGCTCTATAACCACTAGTTGAAATTGGTACAGCGCCACCTATTGTACCAGAGTATGACAGGCTTCGGCCAATGAATAGATTTTCTCACCACCATGTATAGTCTGACAATTGTAGTTGTTCACAAGTGGGCGTGTCCACCTTGATGTACGCTGAATAGATTGGTCTACCAGCCTACCCAATGTAGCAAACGTTGCTCATCTATCCGTCACACATCTAGGTGGACACGTCACTTGTGATATCATAAGAGCCAGATTTTCAAAACGGCTTGTAACGACTAATCACACTCATACCTGGTGGAACGTCACAGGACCTTTAAGAAAGCAGACTCAGTTCAGGAAAGTCATATTGCACTGAGGGTGCCCTTAGGGAGGTCAATATGTTCTTATAGAGGGGTTGTTATACTTCCCTTCTTAGTAGCTGAGGCCAAGCAGTTTGGGACTCCCCAAGGTCTAAGTTAGCAGGTCCTGGGCACCAAGGAGCCAAGAAAACCTCTGACGGGATTGCAAGGGGGTTCTATCGACCAGGGGCTGTATTCACAAAGCTTTTTTTTCTTACCGCTAGGAGTGCTCCTAACTAACTGCTACTGAGCTGATTATAAACTTAATACAATAAATCATCTTACAATAAATGATTGGATAGGAATCAGTTATTTTTACTTCAAACCATTTACAAATAATGATGGTTTAATTGATTGATTTATATATTAAATAATTAAGGATGATTAAAGGTACATATGTTACATCACTGATAGTTGCGATATTCCTAAATCGTCTGCATTGCAAAGTTGCATTTTCCCTGTTGCTTAATATCGAAGTGTTATTCACTATTTCAACCACAAGTTTGATACCCTCACGATTTAGCCTATATATTTAGCAGTCGTCCTTTGTCTCCAAAACATTCGGTTGCGCTGCAGCCATTTTTCTCTGTGGTCTGAGTGAGTTAGGAGTCTTAAGTAGGTAAAATAAAATAGGAGTCCTAAATTAAGGACTGACACGCCCATTATTGTGACTATTCTGACTCCCTCACACTCCAGGAGTGTGTGTGGTGATGGCTTGTTTAACCTTTCCAAATGTGCCTGGTGTGCCGCCTCACCCAGCCCCAGAATGCAGTCTGACTCGGTCCGGGTGAGATTGCCTAAACCAGCCATCATTCTCTATAGGTTATAGAAATTATTTATACAACATCTAAGACCCCGTTTACGTAAGTAAGTACAGTAAGTACATGGTTATTTTGAAAAATGGGCATTTCACTTTTTGTGACCTTTAACGCAAACGCTTGCCTGGAAATCCAGACCCACATCTAGAAATCTGCAGTATGGCAACGAGTAATGAAAATGGCCCAACTATGATTAAAAAGGTTTAATATTGGCTATTTGATATTATTATGATATATTTTATTATGTCGCTGTAGTAATTTCGTAATTACAAAAAACTCACCTTTCCCTCCGACCAATGCTTTAAGGTCCTTTCCACTAGCTGTGGTTTGCCACTGTTGGGTGGCACGTCAATTTTCTCCTTGGTGAGGTACTGTAAAATAAAATCTCGCTGCACTTTCCTCCTTTTCAGGAATTCCGCCGCATCGTTGGAGTTTGAAATAATTTTTTCCATTAATGCTGTAATAAAAGGTAATAAATTATTCGAGGCGTTTGCCACAGCTGTAAACATCCTACAAAAGTAGGCTACTCGTAAATGGATCTCACCTTCGAAAGATTCTACAAACCACTTCTTACTATTGGTGTCTGTATTCAAATGTGATCGTACATAACTTTCGCCCATCAAACTCAGCAGCTTTTTGATTTCAGTGCGCTGTCTCGACGATAGTCCTGCCATCCTTAACATCCGCTATGGTGTGTTCGAGATGCATCGTAACTCTACATGATAGTAGTAGTAGTAGTAGTAACGTTTCGGTTTCGATTCCTGACGAGGTAACCAGGTCGTCACCCTGGATGATATGTGTGATATTTTATAGACATATAGTCATTTCTACATAGGTTATAAGGGGGAGTCTTTCAGACTTATTACAGACAGGACATCTATGCATCTTTACACCTTTAGGATGTATGTCCAAAACACATTTTTAGAAAGGACAATAATCAAGTTTTGTAAAATGATATCTCGCTACACCTTCCTCCTCTTCAGGAATTCCACCGCATCGTTGGAGTAAGAAACAACAACATTACCCTGTAATAAAATTATTATAATATATACAACTTAGAGAGTACAGGCTCACCTAGTGTGTGTATGTGTGCACTGAGGAGACACACTTTC
>JAOPJL010000089.1:10282768-10293592 GCA_027123545.1 Trisopterus esmarkii | reverse complement strand
TGTGTGTGTGTGTGTGTGTGAGTGTGTGTGAGTCTGTGTGAGTGCTTGGGATTGTGTGTGTGTATATGACTATGTGTATGTGTCCCTGTCTGTGTGTGTGCATGCGTTTGAGTATTTGTGTATGTGCATGTATGTGTGTGTGTGTGTGTGTGTGTGTGTTTGTGTGTGTGTGTGTGTGTGTGTGTGTGAGTGTGCGTGTGCGTGTGTGTGCGTGTGTGAGCAATGAAGAAAGAACAAACCAGAATCAAGCTTGATAGGACATGTACATACCATGGCACTTTAATACAAATAATCTTCAAACTACAGTAAAGGAGGCACTCGATTCAACACACTTATATGAAAGTACTTATACTCGTTATTTTCCATTTACCATCATTTGAAAACAATATCTTTTGTAGCCAGTGTGTGGCGCCACAATACAATGTTTTAAATGAACATTATTTAACGTAGTGCAGAATGAATACATCATCTTATGATGACATGTAAAGATTTGGTAGCAATGATAATAGTCACAACCATTCATTTCAAAGTCATACCTCCTTAAAGTACGCATTGTGTGTTGCTTTTTTGCCTGGTATGTTTTAAAATATTTAGTATTTCAATTAGGATAACCTGGTCCAATATATCTTCAATAAATAAATAAATAAATATTTCACTATTTAAATAGGCTACTTTCTTTCAACCAGGGACGTAAGATGCAGAGTGATATATTGCGGTCTGCAATTTACCCTGTCGCTGGCCTATACCAGCTCACTTGCTCACGTGTCTTCTTCACATGGACGCTGTATGGGATATATAGTTCTATTTCAAGAGCTTTGAGTGGGAGTCGTGTAATGAATACATCTCCACCAGTGTTTTGTTCACATTCATCAATCTGAGGTCAGCTATTGTGGTGAAGGAGCCGGTGAAAACCAAAGTGTCTTTAGGGGGTATGGCAGGAAAGGAAGTATGCAGGTAATGCAATCTACAGATTTGCTGTTATCACTCTCTGAACTCGCTGCATCAAAAACCACAAAAGTATATCAGCTATATCCATATATTATGTTATCTTCAAACCTGTACAAAAACTTTTTCCCTCACTCTTAAAAAAATGTTAGTATACTTTTTCCTTGATAAACACTGTTCACCGAAAGATTACTTTTTAGAGGAATTTTAATGACTGCAGAGTATGATTTAAGTATTGCAGAATTACTAAATCTATTCTATACAATGTCCCAACAAGATCATATGTATCTCAATCATAATGTATTTCAACGTTGCTCACTCACCAACAAAGCTGAATAAATGTTAAAAATATATATACGTTATGTACTATAACCTCTCCTAACCAATATGAACATGAGAAAGTTTGAACAGACGTAATGATTGGCAATTTCAAAACCTTGAGATGAGGTTTATTGATTTTGCCTAGATCCCCTAAAATTGGTTGGTAATGGTAAATTTCTCAAATTCTCTGGCCTGGCAATGTCTCATCCCACTTGAATTAACTTAAATTCTCCAAGATCGATGTCTGAACAGACTTCAATTAACTTTGAGGAGATCTTTAAGTGTCTATTAATAGGAAGTCTGGATTTCTATCTGTCACTATGTCTCTGCAGAGCTCAACCACTGAGCCACTGCTATTTGGAATGACCGGCCAAATGTGTATTGGGAAGAATACACCAATCATTTAGTCTTTGAAAAGTGACACATTGTGACAGTATCTCATCTATCATTCGATAATTTTCACCAGAACACTACGCTTTAGGCGTGCACTTATGTATGTTTGCGCTGACGAGTCCATCAGTAATGATTGCATCTAAGCAGTCTTTGAAAAGCTTTTTTAAAGTCCTCATTAAAGATAGTGTAGATAAGCGGGTTAATAAGAGAATTCAGGTAGCCCAACCATGTCAGAAAGTCAGCCAGTTCCATTGAGATACTGCAGGATGCGCACATGTTGACAATCACCTCTTTGACAAAGAAGGGTAGCCAGCAGACGACAAACGCACCCAAAATCATGCCGAGCGTGGACGCCGCCTTGCGCTCTCGCGTGCCCGAGATCCGAGGACCCTGACCGAAGGTTCCCCGTCGGGACTCGCCTCGGTACGACTCGCTGCGGTACGACTCGCTCCGGCGCGACTTCCTCCGGCAGGCCTTGGCGGCGACGCGCGTGCGGTCGCGTTCGCGGTCCTCCGTCGACGGGTCAGAGAAAGACTTTTCCTGCAGCACCACGGGGCTCTGGGGCAGCGGGCTGCCGTCGCCGGCGGGATAGGTGGAGGGCATCGAGCTCCCGTTGGTCATGCAGGAGTGCCGACTGGCGCGGCTGGCCTCCCGCCGCATGTACAGCGTCTGTGCCGCGCGGTAGATCTTGTAGTACAGGATGAGTATGAGCAGCAGGGGTATGTAGAACGCCCCCAGCGTGGAGTACAGGGTGAAGGCGATATGGTCGTAGGTGATGATGCACTGGTCCTCCTGCTCTGTGTCGCCACTGTAGTGCCGCCAGAGCAAGGGGGGCAGGGAGATGAGGATGGACAGCACCCACACCACGGCCACCATCACCGCCGCCCTGGCCCCGGTGCGCTTGCGAGCGTACTCCACGGCGTCCGTGATGGCCCTGTAGCGGTCGATGGCGATGGCGGCCAGATGGAGGATGGAGCAGGTGCAGCAAGTGATGTCCACACTCAGGTAGATGGTGCACACAATCTGGCCCATGACCCAGATCTCCTTTTGGATGTAGATGATGCTGAAGGGCATGACCAGCACGGCCACCAGGAGATCCGTGGAGGCCAGGGAGCAGATGAGGTAGTTGGCGGGGTGGTGCAGCTTGCGGGTCACTATGACGGTGGTGATGACCAGGCAGTTGATGACGGTGGTCACAACGGCAAGCACAGACAGCGTCAGGGTAAGCATGATCTTTTTAGGCGGTGCTCCAGCGGTGTCCAGGGAGTCATAGCTGACGCAGCTGTTTGTGGCAAGCGCCTCTAGTGTGCAGTTGGGGTTGTCCATCCTGCTGGGTGAAGGGGTAAAGGGACAGCAGGGATTGGATGGTGAAGAGACTCAAGTGTATTTTCTTTTTGCATTCATCAAAACAAGCTTTCCACATTCCGTATCTCCTTGAACCGGTTATTTGTGATCTATTATCATTTCTAAACATAAATTTGGTCGGAAGCAAAAGATGTAATAACTAGAACCATGACTCCTCCTGCACTTCATCTCAAACATGCAAGGCCAAGAGATAGAGAGAGCTTTCAGGGATAAAGACATGAAAAGAGAAAAATAATTTAGTAGGAAAGGGCTGTATTCAAGGTTTAAAACACACAATGGCTTATCCAACCATATTTCAAAATAAATATATGTACTTTAATGACATTTTATATACATAAGTTAACTTAGCATTCCAGTACCTATTAAGGCTTTGCAGATTCCCCTGCCAGTGGTGGATTCAGCACTGGATCACAGTCCCTCAGCTCTGCTGGCTCCAGTATGCTCTCTCTACAAGCACCGCCATCACATGAACCAACTGTCACTCTTCCAGGCCAAAGAGCTGCATTGTCAGAGAAAGAGAAAGGCAGAGTTTGAGGGATAACATCTGAAGGAAGCTCAAAGACACAAAGGAAGGGAAGTACTTTTTTTCTGTGCAAGAGGTCAGGTTTATTTTTTGGGAACTTTTAGAAATACAACACAGGTGGAGACATGGGCAACGACGAGGACACGACTTGAATCCACTATATACAGTATGTGTGGATTTGCCACAAAGTGTACAGAGATAAGAATCCATTAGATTGCTTAAAATGTGTAGCGTTAAGTATAGTGACAGATTTTAAGAGATGCTTAATTGAAATGTATTCAAATCTCATTCAATTTGTTTCCCAATGCCTCTCTTGTTTGTCGTTGTTAGGTTTTGATCATGGTAACAAAAGGTAATGATTTGTTTTCTATTCTGGAGTCAATAAAGAAGGTCCTACAGGAGTTGGCCTGAGAGCTGCAGTCAATTATGAGTGGGCATTCCTGCCCACTCTTTTCGCTACCTCTCATTCCTAGGCGTGACCGTCGTTGTTGATCTCCTCATTCCTTACCTTCTAGTATTGCTCAGCATTCTTAAGACATGAGTGGGAACAGTTGCTATAGAAACACTAAAAGTTATCTAATGCAGTGATGGAAGAGAGAAGCACTCTGTTGCTGCCATGTTTTGAGTGAGCTCGCCATGCTGGTCAGTTTAGGTGAGGGGTAGGACGGGGGTGGCAGATGTTAGGTGGGTGGTAATGTGAAATGGCCATTGAATAGAACAACAAGCATGGACGTTTTTCTTTTTTGTTCTTCTTAACGATGTCGCTGTGTCACAAGCCACAAAATGTTCAAAAGAAGATCATAAGCGTAGTGTTAAATTTGAGACAAAGAAAAGGATCTTAAAATAAATGTTTAATACAAAGCGTGAGAAAGTAAACAGCAGATCTCAGATGCTGTGCAAAGGCACGTTTTGTTTTCTAATTAATAGTGTCAAAATGTTTTCATAGAAAAAGTTCCTCATCTATTCATCTTATCCAGTTCAGTTTAACCTACCACATACACTCCCACAATTTTAATTAGGCCTGTGTTTATTCACTTCCCTGATAAATATTGGCTGAAGTTCACCCTGGGGATTTGCAACAATGTGGCTTTCTTTGGACAAAGACACCCACATATACAAAACAATCCATAAATGTTCAAATATTGTTTTTCTTTCATAGATTTGTCATAACAAGGCAATATGTTTCAAAGAAAAAAACCTACTATGTTATTAACTATGTCACTATGGCTGCCATGGTGATATGCGCCAGTTAATGTAAGAGGGATACAAAGCAGGATCTCACAATAATGTTTAGCTGAAACAAAACAAAAGCAGTGTGCTGTATACACATAATCTCAAGGAATTTATTAATGTAACTTTTATTTACAAGCAAAATATAAACAGTGAGCCCTTAAGGAGGCCTATTGAACAAGTATGATTTGAGCTTCTCAAAACTCTGGTTTTGGTTTGAACATGTTATGGAACATGTCATGCACTGTGACTGTACATATGATGGACTAACACACAATTCAGGTTTGAAATTGGACTTGTCTGTTTACTTGTGCGCAGATAAATACAGGTATTATTAAATGTACCAAACATATTGTATCAGTCTAGACTTTAATTAAGGCAAATGCATTTGAAACCAAAGGGTTAGATCCTCTTTTGTTATTGGCACTGTCGGGTGCATGAATGCGTCCTCATTACAAAATATGTTTTAATGCTGCCTAATCTATTCAAAGGCAGTCAATTTCCCAGCTTCGAGCTTGAGTTCCATAGAGTCTCCCCAGGAGGGCAATGTAATAGAGCTGCCACTCTTGAAATGGCAGTATAACACAGACCAAGTCAAAATAGGGTGAACCTGGCTTCAATTCTCAATATAATCCACTGAAGCACTACTCTGTTGGACTACATGAGCACATGCAAAATAATTATGAAAAACATAAACAAACTCTTGATTGAATGGATCAGGGTGAGTGACATACGTAACATTGTATTCCTAGACATAAACAAACTCTTGATTGAATGGATCAGGGTGAGTGACATACGTAACATTGTATTCCTAGGCTGTACATATTTTTTTGTTTATTGCATTACGTGGCATGACTAACAGAACGTGGTCTGCCTAGATCCATATTGGCCTTTGAAAAAATACATTACCAATGTGCTGTTGGAACAACTCATCAATTACTTTATTAGCCAATGAGTTATATGACTAACAGCATGACACACAGCATGTTGAATAGCTAATCAACTTTGCTTTAGGATTACCAACATTCATGATGGACCATTATCTTTCAAACCATATTTACAAATATCCCTAATACTATGAGGGATCCCACTACTCTGCGTTCCTTATAGGTTTTTTCCTTGATAAGTCAGGGAGATTAGCTTGCTCTTTTGGGAGATAGCGTTATGGCCTGTAAAGCACTTTGAGACACTTACACTGTGATTACAAGCTATGAAAATACTATTGACTTCACTTGACTTACGCAAGGATAGAAGTGGAAAGGGAACTATTTTTTTGAGTTGGTTACATTAGAAATAATTGATTTTCAATTTGTAGATAAGTGTTTTATAGTGTATGCTGGAAGTTTTTCACCAGAACCCTTTGTACGTACGATAATGGGGAGTAACAGGGGCATGACACAACAATTGAGTAGATTGGCAGTCACACTAAAATAGACTGAGAGACATTTCTGCATAATTTTTATGCAAAACAAACAAAGGGTAGACAAAAACTATTAACACATACTAGACAAACATTGCTGTTGGAATGTTCTTGTATACGTCCTCAGACCATGGGAGTAGGCCAGTAAATGCCACATCTTTTTGCATGGGGATACTGCGTAGTGATCGACATTAGTTAGGATTACTGTGCATACACATCACTTTATATTTGCCTTGGCCTTGGCCTTGGCTCGTCATCGCCATAAAGTAATTACCACATATATGAAGCAACTTATCAAATTGACATACAATGGTCATGTTAGGGATCAACAATATATCAAGATAAATTGACACTCTAATGTCCACACTGTGTGCCAGCTCAGGGCTGAAGTGCTTCTGTATGATTTATACCTTTAATTTATCATCTTCCCTCATTCTAAACATCAGAAGTATCATCTCACAAAGCCACACAATCTTTTCCTATTAAGTTCACCTCTTCCGATAATGTCTCTAACTGAAACTTTAAGTAAAATTATAAGCTATAGATATATATTTTTTCTCTCTTAAAAGTAAATCATTGCATTTATCATGAACACACGTATTGTTATCAAATATAATTTGTTGGTCAGTAATCATGAAATAGTGGTATTTGTGATCTATTATCATTTCTAAACATAAAGTCACACATAAAGTCAAACTGTTCCCTTCTACCTACTTTCGGCAGACCCAAGACAGCCTACGTTATAACTATATTCTGATTGGGCAATCAGCTATGACTCCTGAAATATCCATAACAACAACTTTTGTTATTTCTTCTTGTACACCAAAAATGCTCCAATGAGGTAATCATGTTAGCTTTGATGACCAATCAGAGCATATTTTCCATAATTGGTTCAGGGTATTAATCACAGGTTTAAAATGAAACGTTTCTCAGTGGGGCACAAACGTTTTTGGTTTAGTTAAAATATTGGGCAGTTGATGCACCAAGGAAACCACAACCTGAAAGCACCAACCACATGAAAGCACCCAAGGATGCTGCAACTTGTGTTGGATTTCCACATTTCCATTTGACTAAATAGTAGGGCTTTAAAAAAAACTTTTTGTTTCACATATTATATTGTGAACTACCTTTCAAGCTCACAGATAACCCTAACATTGGTTGTTTCATGTGCCATGGGACATACAAATGTCAACCCTGGTCTACAGAGGGCTCAGTCTGACAGCAATAAAAGAAAAGCCTTGGACTTTGAAGGCAGAAGCTCAACGAGAGTCTTTATAGTGCGTTTACAGCGATACAGCCTGGGTGACTTTGAGGGAGGAAACGGATGTGGATCTAATAAGGGTTGGATTTATACATTAATAAATAAAAGTGATATCATAAATATTCCAGACTCCCTACAATATAGGCAGACTCTTAGTCAAGGGGATATGATACAAAAGTAACATGTATCTTTTACCGTGGCATTACATTTTTGTAATCCTATATATTGTCATAATGAAAGACATTAACTAAATGAGTTGAAGGAAGCATGAAATTAACATTACAAAATATTTAGTTTGATATATATTGACTGTATTGACTATTTCATTATATTATTTATTATTAGTTTTGTGTTTCATTGTATTTGTAGTTTAGTGTCTCATCTGCATGAGACAATTCTTCAGACTGTTCCCTGCTCATTTCTGACCAATGGGGGCATCACTTCCTTGATTGTTGAATTGAGATTATATGGCCAATAAGTAGCTGCATCAGTCTCGCTCCTGGAGCTAAATACAAAAAGAGATGGAACAAAGACCGAGAAAAATCCAAGATGTGGTATTTATGGAGGGGGAGGTTGGGTGGGTGAGCAGGTAAAGTATAAGCATTATTCATAGTCTGTTTGGGTGCAACACATAAACCTAGAGAAATAGCTGCAGAAAATACACACATGCCATCACTGGTGCATCTGCAACCCTCCCACACACAGAAGAGTGAAAGACCAGAAAATGATTCTCGAATCCTGATACAATGTAGCATGATTTATCAGAGGGCGTAGTAAATACCGTAGGATGAGTAACAAAGTGAGAAAAAAAATCTATTTTGAACAAGCTTGAACATGTGATTCACTCGAGTAGGTCTTGAACATATAAACAATCTATGTTGACAGCACCGACCTTGTCTCCTTCACCTTTTAAAAGGTTTCAAACCCATGACATTGATAGGAACACTCTGGAAATAGACATGGGTTTCTTT
The DNA here is from genome assembly GCA_027123545.1 of Trisopterus esmarkii. NCBI lineage: Eukaryota > Metazoa > Chordata > Actinopteri > Gadiformes > Gadidae > Trisopterus > Trisopterus esmarkii. Next base: position 10,285,163 of record JAOPJL010000089.1, on the reverse strand, counting down.
GTTGAAGTGGCGGTACACACAGGAAATTAAAAACCTCTAATGGCAACTCAGTCCTTCTTTCTTTCTGCTGTTTGTAGTGAAAGTTAATGAAATCTCCATTCAAAGCTGCCAGGCCTTTTTCCATAATAAAGAAATATATGAAATACAGGTTTGGGGGGGGGGGGGCTGGATTACATAGCCTGACTTACACATTGATTCCACACTAATGCCACACTACTACACTACAAGTCATTTTTATGTTGTTATCAATAACGGAGGCTTCATGTCCTACCATATTAAATTAATCAAAAAAATCACAATCTAGTAATATTTTGGTTCCGGCTCAGAAATTGGGACTATTAGACGTTCATTACACATTCACATGGTTAAAATGCACCCGTTGGCTGAGCAACAGTGCAACTTGTGGCCAAAATATAGTCGATAGAGCTCCATGTGTGAGATTAACTCTGCTGTCCTCTCTCCAGAATCTCCTTAAAGAAAGGTTGCTCTTTGCTTGAGGCAGAGCATAGGTAACCAAGCCAGCGTCTAACACACTGCTGACCAATTGTTTCCTCTTTGGAGACCATCTCGTAGTGGGAGTGATCTAGCCCTTTAGTAAGTATAGATGGATGATACATCAATCCCCAGAAGGCTTTAGAAAGCTGGAACCCACACGACACGGCTCCTGAAATGAATAATTTGAATAACCGAAAACTGTTGTTTCAATCTCTTCCTCAGGTGCTTCTGTTATTGTTATTTTGTTGTCATGGATATTATGGCACACATACAGACGCGCTCTTTAATATACTCAATAAAGAACATATGAATAACAATCCGACATTTGCATAATTTATGTTGGGCTGTTGACCTCGCCTCTAGTATGACTACAAGTATGGATAAAAAAAAATTGGTTCTGGATGGCTCGTGATCTTGATTTTTTATCAAGCAATTTAAGCAATTTTCACAGAAGGCAGTGTTGAGCAGACACTGGGAAAACAAAATAGCATAAAGTGTGCTATCATCACTGTGGGTGAATTGACTAGACAGTAGACGACCTATAAGACTACACGTCTCTTGAGAGGGGTAAAAGCTAATTTGCTATTGGCCAATATCAGAGGTCATCCATTAAAAAATATCACAGCTCTTTCATAAAAAATAACCCTATGAGAATAATTGCTGCCATGAATGCTTGTTTGTGTGCCTGCAATCAAAGAGGCATAGTAGTGTCCAAAAGCCTAAATAGATTGCAAGATTGGCTGAAGTTTTGTTTTTTAAGCGCTGTTCAGGCCAACGATCATGCCTTGATGTATTGCCAGTGTGTGCTCTGAAAGTCCCATAACACCCTGCAGTATGGTGGGACATGTGTCTTATGTGGAAAAGGCAATATTAAAAAGGCAAATCAGAGTGCTATCCTTGTCCTTTTGTATATTAACTACAGTAAGGATCCAGCACCCATTCCTCTGTTGTCGTGAGTTGGTGCATTGTGTCTTATTTCTTATCATGTCATGTCATCCTTACTGGCCTGAGGTATGAGGCACACTACTTAATCCACTGGCCACTTCATCTTTCAATCCTCTTCTATGCCCTCAGTAACTTGTCTATGGGAATGATTCAAAAGTTGTGAAGAGAGAGAGCCAAGAAAAGGGTGGAAAAGAGTCTGATATTTTAACTAAACCAAAAGAAAACGTTTTTGCCCCATTGAGAACTGTTGTATTTTAAACCTGTGATTAATACCCCGAATCAATTATGGAAAATATGCTCTGATTGGTCATCAAAGCTAACATGATTACCTCATTGGACCACACATTTATAATGCTAACACCAGTTCTGACTAGATTCTGCTTCTATAATTGTCAAGACAACATATAACGTCGAAATCAGACCCTATATGGCTTCTTTACCATTCCGCCCATCCCGATACAGACTGGAGATTTACCTGGGTAAATCAGACCCTATAGGTCAGGCTTCTTCAGCATCCGCCCATACCAATACAGACCGGAGATCTACCTGGGTCCGGGAGATGCTTTTTTAACCACCTGACTGCATGTCCGTTTACCTCAGGTCTCTGAATGAAGCAATTTGTGTTAAACCAACCTTTATCACTCTAGCCCCCAAACCTCACAATGACGCTTTATCAATAAGCCTGCATCCATTCTTATGCTGGAGTAAAGCCTTTCCAGTGCTTTGGAATGGCATTGATGGAACGCTTTAACACAGGTGCATGTACACGAGGACTGGAACCATCAATCAAGACCGTGAACAGTCACTGCTTCCATAGATTGACTTCCACATTCACAATTCAATCATCCTATTGTGACATTTGTGACATTCTGTGTTTCTTCTATTCTCTCTCTCTCTCTCTCTCTCTCTCTCTCTCTCTCTCTCTCTCTCTCTCTCTCTCTCTCTCTCTCTCTCT
>JAOPJL010000089.1:10212665-10225207 GCA_027123545.1 Trisopterus esmarkii | reverse complement strand
GTCCAGAGGAAGCCAAGTGCATACAGTAAGGTGCAGGAGTGTGTGGAGCAGCAGATGTATCAGCAGCAGCAGCAGCAGCAGCAGCAGCTCCAACAGAACCGAGCCGCAGGGATGCTGCCCAGGGAACAGGGCCTCCGGCGGGCACTGCTCGCTCCGGGGTCCCGGTGTAGCGTTAGCAGCGGTGCTAGCGTCGGTGGCGGTGGTTCCCCGGAGGATTGCGTCATGACCAAGGACAGCAGCGGCGGCGGCCAGCCAGCGGAGGCGGAGTACCTGAGTGCCCGCTGTGTCCTCTTCACCTATTTCCAAGGGAGCATCGGCGACGTGGTGGACGAACACTTTTCCCGCGCTCTCAGCCAATCAGGGGCTTTCTCCAGGGAGACCAAGCCGGCACTCAGGGTCACTCAGCAGCAGTCGTCCTCCCCTCTGCCCGGCGCTTTGTGGAAAGGTACGGTTATCCTCATGTTGCCATCATCTTCATCCTCATCCTCATCCTCATCCTCATCCTCATCCTCATCATCATCATCATCATCATCATCATCATCATCATCATCATGTTATCGCACCATTTGTGCATTTTCATTTGTAATGTATCTTATAATCATCGGGTTACATTTGTAACAGCCATCAAAGTTGTTGCATGTAGTAACAAAGTGTGTGTGTGTGTGTGTGTGTGTGTTGGTCCACAGACGGCGCGTCTCTCTCCGAGGGCCCCATCATGAACATGTGGAGTGGCGGCGGCATCGGCGGCGCCGCCGCCGGCTACCCGTCCCAGGCCGGCCCGTGCCTGCCCCCTTCCTCCATCTCCGTCCACCCAGACTTCTCCTGCGCCGCCGTCAGCCCCCTGCCCTTCCACCCGGCCGACGGCGCCCTGTGGCCCGGCCACGCTCTGGCCCAGGCCGGCCTGCCGGACCCCCACCACTCCTCCTGGTCCTACGGCCTCAACGCGGGCCAGAGCGGAGCTGGCGGCGGCGGCGGCGGCAGCTACCCCCAGATCCACGACCTCTACCCCCATCACCCGGCCTCCGTGCACGGGCACCACCACCCGCACATGCACGCCCACCACGCCCACCACCGGTTCCCGCACGGCCACGTGCTCCACTCGTTCCCGTCCCACGGCCCCGCGGCGACGGCAGCGGCCCTGGACCCCCGGTTCAGCCATCTGCTGCTGCCGGGGGGGGTCCGACAGAGGGCGTCCAGCGCAGAGGGCCACGGGTCCCCTCCGCCTCTCGCCGAGGGGGTCAAGTCGGAAATCGACCCCAGCGTGAGCGTCCCTGTGGCAGCCGCCCCCACCCTGCCCACCTCCTGGTCCCCAGCATCCCTCCATGGGTCCTTGGAGGTCTATGACTCTGGTAGGTAGTGTCACACGGGCTGTGCTTTTGTTGAGGCAGTTTTGTGCTGCGTGTTCTTATTTGAATGAGTCTGCACTTGATTAGGATTCTCATTTTGCTATTGCATTAGCATAGAGCTAGTTTTCAAAACTCTACAGCTATAGGTAAAAATATCTATAGCTTTATAAATAATACTAATGATGATTTTGAATAGCAATATAAACTGTACCTTGAATTTTTAAAGGTACGATTTTGCCCACGTAATATCTCAAGCTATGTCCCAATCCGCTTTAACTAAAAACAAAATGTTCCTTGTTCATTATGTTGTGCATTGACTTTTTTAAAAGATGACTCATCTCTCTCTCTCTCTCTCTCTCTCTCTCTCTCTCACTCTCTCTCTTTCTCTCTCTCTCTTTCTGAAGGTCTGCATCAAGAGAAAGCTAAAGCCTCTGCCTGGTTCTGAGTGACAAAGACGTCGGCCCTCGTTGGGCTGTGTGCATCTCCTTTCAAAGACCCAGCGGTTCCTCAGTGTGTGGCTGCATAAGGGTGGCTTCAACACCATCACTGTCTAGTGTGGGGGATAGACTGAATGTGGGAGAAGGACGTTTAAACAGTGACTGCAAGCACTGGCCCTCACACCTAGTATGACAAAACCTGAAACTGTTATTTTATTAGTGAGGGTGGAGGCGCAGTGCAGGCGAACACAAAAAGCAGAGGATTTTAAGTGCACTAATGAACTCACTCATTCGTTGTTTGACTCATTTTGGCGTCACCATTGTCTATGGTTTTAAGAGACTGGATGATCGTCTCCTTTTGCTTAAATCGGGTTTACTGACACGTTCACTACAGCACGTGTTCTACATCCATGAAGATGTGGTTTTAATTTTTTTTGCTGCCATTTATTTTCCGATAAAGTAAACTACGTTCCTGTTCTGAACTGGAACAAATTGCAATTATTTTGTCATATAAGTTAAAATGCTTTTCTTTTTTGAAAGATGAACAAAGCCATATGGTTCTGTTTCAAGAACCTGAATTTTGAAAATGTGTGTATTATTTTGTGTGTCATTCTGTTATTGCAATGCACACTTGTCGGCTGTATCTCGTTCAACGGATGGTACTTTTATTATTTTGTTTGGCACTAAAAATGTTGAGTGTAAATATTGTTATGCAATAAATCTGATGAATGTTGCCACAAATCATTGTATCTTATTGTGCATTAAGAAAAGATAATAAGATGGTACTTTATTAAATCCCAGACAAGATATCGTGTCACAGTTGATATAATTATTGTATTTTATACAATCATTTATTAGTTAAATCTATCTTGAAATAATGTTAATAACCATTTGTGGTGTTTGACAGCTTACGAACAGTTAATACATATAAATGCATGGAGCTAGGAAACTCAGGGAGGGAAGTGGGAGGGGCAGGCAACAGAGCTACTGTAAGATCACATGTATTTCGCCTCTGCTCAGCACATGTAGCTTTGCTTATGTTCTCTGATGCACACACACGCACACAAGCATACACACACACACACACACACACACACACACACACATACACCTTTATGCACAAACACAGGTACACACAAAGACACATCGGCCTGGTTTCCTGTCTGGACAGGAAGTTCACTAAAGTACAACACATACATAAACTATTGACCTGTACTAAAGACTCACGCACTTTCATCAAGTTATGTTGCCCAGGCCTGAACACAGCTGTTATCAGTCTAAATTAATCTAAATATTGCTAATAATGTACCTTGGCAAAAAAAAGAAAAAGAAAAAACAAACATTAACCACAAAAATATTTAATGCAACTGAAATATCTCAGGGTCAAATCCCATTGAACAGTTGCTCAGCTCATCTGGTGTATGTGTATGCATGTGTCTCTCCTATTCTCACTCTCACTGTCTTTCTCTCTGTCATTTCCTCTCCTCTCCTCGTGTCTCCTCTCCCCTCCTCTCTCTTTCCCGTTACCTCTCATCCTCTCCTTTCTTCCCCTGTCCTCTCCTGTCCTCTCCTCAATCCTCTCCTCTCCTCTTCCCTCCTCTACTTTCCTCTGTCCTCTCCCATCCTCTACTGTTTCTTTCCTGTCTCCTCTCCTCTCCTCTCTCCTCCAGTCTACTGGAGAAGAATCAAAGCTAGCAAAAAGTGGTGCTTCATTAGCATTAGCATTAGCATGTAGCCTTAACATCAGCATACATTGCACTTATATGCTAACAGGGCTCCCGCTGGTATCCAGGGGGGGGGGGGCTGACGCACCCCAGGCACTTCCAGGAGTACAGGAAGGCCCAGGGCTGAGGGCAACCTAAAACATGGCCTAAGCACATGCAGCACACTTAAGTGCTGACAAATAAATTACCTGTTAAGTGATGTGGGGACCCAACCAAAATCTGGTGCATGTACATAAACACAGACAGAGCTAAATTCGAAGAAGAACCCAGATTAAGTCTTTGTAATGTCTCTTCCTCTGCTCTTCACTGGTTTCCAATGATTGGCCCTTTTGATGTTGAAAATGTAGTTGCCTATTGAGAAGGAAAAACATGATTAATGTTGACAAAGGCAAGAAAATATGGAAAGCGGCATGACAGCTGTGTTTTCATAGATTCATGTTTCTCTTGCGAGGCTGATTATCGCAATCAGCTTTTTGCTCTTAACTCAACTATGGAACCTTTTTCAATTTCATTTGTCATAATCCACAAGCTAGTTTTCTGTTTGTATGAGGAATAGAAGTAAGAGGAAATGAGAAGGACGTTGGTCGTGATTTAAGAGAGAGGAGGGGACAGGATAAAGGTAAGCAAATGTTGGACATGAAAAATAAGGACTAAACTCAGAAACAAAGACAAAAAGGGAAGAAATAGGAAAGGCAGAAAAAAAGTCATATAGAAAAGTGCTGATATGTCAAAACGTGCCCCCTATAACCTAACACCACATTCCAGGGTAATTGAGCGAGTGATTAATTTAACAATCACAGACACAATACCAGCTGTCTGAACAGGACCCACATGAATACAGCCAGCACAACCACGAGAGGAGGAAGGATGGCCCAGAGAGAGACAGAGACAGAGAGGGACAGAGAGGGAGAGAGAGAGAGAGAGAAAGAAAGAGAGAGAGAGAGAGAGGTGGGAAGAAAAAACACAGTATAGGAAGAGGTCGAAAGGGAAAAGCAAGACAAAAGGAGCAACGGCCCTCTGCAAGCGTCACATCTCGGCGATGAGTAAGTATTGGTTTAGTCAGACAGGAGAACACGCCAATGGCATATTGAAGGGGGTGCATCTGCAGGAGTGAACAACCCGGTTGGTTTGTAGTTCGAAGCAAGCAGATTCTAGAGCGTGGCCAGACCACAAGAACACTCCTTAACCACGAGCCTCTGATCCACAGTGTCATTTATACAGAGTTAGATCTGACGTGATGCACCAACCCGTCACATTCCTCTTCTTGCCCACACGTCTCTCTTCCTCTCTCTTTTTCCCTCTCTCTCTCTAGCCCCCCCCTCTCTCTCTCTCTCTCTCTCTCTCTCTCTCTCTCTCTCTCTCTCTCTCTCTCTCTTATTCTCTCTCTCTACTCTACGATGCAAAACTCTTTGCATCGTAGGATGGTCCCAATATTTTCATTTCCCCTCACTATACTAAAATAGCCAAGGTATCGTAATCGGTTCTACCACTTAGGGAAAGAGTACAACCAACCAAGGCCAACTTCTATTTTCTCATATACGGCGGCTTCAGTAAATGGTGTGTCCTATACTTGTGTGAGGCAACGTAGGCACACCCCACATCACAGTGGTGTGTAAGGCAGATGTCGTCTTGGGAAGCCGTCCCAATCCTGCAAATTCACATCCTGTTTCTCTCTGCACATTGATCTCACTTCGATCCCCTTGAAAGCCTTTTCAAAATTTGAATGGAGTAATAAGAAGAGGAAGAGGAACAGAAAGTTTTACCTAGGATTCAAATTCAATCTTCGGGCGCGCAGACGTATTTGGAACTTCATCACTGGCACATCCAATGCTAGACTTAAATTCATTGCGAATCCATCAGGGTAGTCTGACGGAGCTATGGCAGATAAATATATATACATTGCTTGTGTAAAGGACAAATTATGTCAAGCGACCTGGCCCTCATGCCCCCAAATGGATCTCCTGGTTGTTTTTCCTCCGTCTTTTCCTTCAGCTACAGGAAAAAAACGGCCCATCCTTCACCCAAATAAAAAAACAGTTGGAGGGGATAGCTTTTAGCAGCAGCTGTGGTGGCTCAGTTTAGGGGGATGCTCTTGCCCCCAAGGCCCCAGTCTCGTCGAAGTAATGCGCCAGTAACCACAAAGCCAGCCACATAGCCGGCATTCCTGCCTTCACTGGAAGCACACTGGAGAAGAGGAGCCAACACCTGTTTCCCCAGCTCACCCGCAGCCTTCCGCACGGCCGATGGACGCCGTCGCTGAAGATCGGCTATAGGTGGAGGAGCGGCGGTGGAAACCCCAGTGTCTAGAACCCAAGAGATCTCTGATATCTGATTTCTGGGGTTGTGTTTTTTTGTTGACGATCAGGAGAAAAGACAAGTGATGAGGAACGTTGAAGAGGACTTTTGTTAGTGGGACCGATTATTGGCACGAGCAATGATTAAGCTCACTGTAAAAACATTACAATTACTAATATATCATTTAATGTTTTTTTCCACATTTTAAAGTTTATAATGATTGACATGCGAGTGTGAGAAATTATTGTATAGCTATTGTTTTGCTGGATTAGATATTATGCAACTGAATTCATGGAACCCCCCCTGTGGTTCTCTCGCTGGCCAGCTTGCCTGATTAGTTCTGTTTACTTTGTTTCTCTCTAAACATCTGGAATGACCCCATATGAAAACTATTAAACCAGCATGTGTTACAAAACACACACTAAAATGAACATACATAATTACTTAATAATATAATGCATTTCGTGAACAGCGTTCTTCATTCATCTGGATTCTGTAGGTTAAATTGCTGTAATCAAATTGCTGTATAAAAAGGGATTAAAATTTGATCAAAGGGGTAGTTCAGGATTTTGGACATCGGACCTCATTTCCAAGTGAGCCAGTGTGTTATTTATTATTGGAGACCGTTTGCAACACTTTTCATTCAGTCCTTCTAGTTGCAGAAATCTCTTGTGCTAGGCTAGCGCAAGTCAAGGGGATCTGCTAGCCTGCCAATAAAAACTGTTTTACCCACTCCAAAGTACACCCGAGGCAAACCAATTACAATGCCTGAATATCGATGTAAATGTCTGTGTTGATAGAATAATATTAGAAATAAAATTATCCTTGTATCGCAATGATCACATTACATTTTGGGGGACTACTTTCTGGTAAAGGTAAACAGAGCTTTTCTCCAGCTCTTCCCAGGTTGGCAAAAAATGCATCTCAAAATGCATCAGATTGATTCTTTAAAATATGGAATATTCAAAATTTTCTTCCAGGGGAGTATGCCCGCGGAACCCCCTAGAAGGATAATATCCCTCTCCCATTTTTCACCTCGGACCCATAGTCATGCCTGGTATTTCTCTTAATATGAAGACTTTCACCCGGGTAGAGATTTTGGCACACATCCCACATTGTTTAATGGGGTCATATTAGTCTTTAACAGTTGAGCTATTCTCTGCTAAATTAAGCGCATACAAATCTTACCTAGGCCTGTAATAAATCTACCCACATAATCCCTGAAATCAAAACCAAATTTGGACAGATAACAGAACAAAAGAAGATCAATAAGAGTTTTCAATATTTCTACCTGACTCATTAAGAAAACCTGAATTATTTGACAACTTTTTTGATAAATTGCCAGTTCCAGACTTGGATTCAGAGTAGAAAGATAGACTAGAAGAACAAATAAAAGAGCCATTAAATCCATGCAGAGTGGAAAATATTCAGGCCCAGATGGCTTTCCAGTTAAATTTTTTAAAGCATTTAGCCAAAGCTTATTCCCACTGTTAGGAGAAATGTATCTATAATCCTTTGATTCAAAATGTCTTCCCCCTTCACTTGATTAAGCAACAATCTCTTCTTTTGAAACCAAATAAAGATCCACTAGAGCGCTCCTCATGTCACCCAATTTCCGTTTAAATGTGGATTTTAAAATATGAAATATTATACTCCCCATCATCCTCATTTCCTGAGATTGCTTAATCCCTTGACGCCGAGAAGGCATTTGACCGAGTGGATTGGGATTACTTTTATTACATCCTCAATAAAACTAACCCTTTCATTATATGCAGATGATCTTTACTTTACATCTTCAAAGACGGGGTAATCTCCCTCTCTCACAAATTGGACGTATCAATGCTGTTAAAATGAATACTTTACCCAAATTCTTATATCTTTTTCAGTGTATACCAACTTTTTTATCCCAAAAACATTTTAATACACGGGACAAATATATTTCTGCATTTATTTGGAATAATAAACACCCAAGGATTTGTAAAGATTATATGCAGAGATCAAAACCACCAGGAGGGCTGGCCTTACCAAATATGCAGTTCTATTATTGGGCGGCTAATGTGATAAATATGCTCTATTGGCAGAGGGCTCCGTCTACAGACACACCAGCATGGCTTCATATTGAATGAACTGCATACCTGCAAGGGTTATCCGTTGATATATCATTCTTAGAATTTAGGTGCAGTGTAGTAGTGTTAATTTTGTCACCTATTTTTTATGTACTGGCTGGCTTTACACAACAACCATCTGAACACAAACCGCAAAAGTGGCGTTGCGTTCCCACTTTTTATTTGTTAATACATTAACATGTAGGCCGATAAAATGACTTACTTAGTTCCAGTGCATTTCTACTGTCAATGACTTCAGCTGCAGTCAGGTGTCGGGAGGAGTAATGGCGGACAAACGAAACTTAACTTTTTAGAAAAGCTCCGCCTATTGATCACTCTGTATACAACCACTCTATAATTCTGCTCCCACTCAGACTCCAAATTTTACTCATCAAACTCAAAATAGTGCAAAAACGGCTCTTCTTGAGGAAAACATTTTTCACTCTGGGAAAATTGCTCAGCAATTTTTCCTGTGTACAGTGGTTTACATTTACCACGGAGAAACCATGATTTCTCTTTCTGACATGCTGCATTTTGTTATCTAGGGATGAGGTCAACATTATAATTAATGTTATTCTCTTATATAACCGATCCACCAGCACCTCACCTAACACTGGTTGTGATTCACTAACCGGCGTTGATGGACACCAGAGTAGCATGAAGAAGGCACACGCCGAAACGCGTCTGTGCAAATAAAAGTGGACTTATGCAAAGTGCGCCCTCCCTCCTATACTGATGCCTGCGTCTGAAAGAGGGTTAAACTTCTTGGACACTTGTAGATACCGCTAGGGTGTGTGTGAATGTGTGGAGCTCCGTCTGCCAAGCGGTGGATTTTGATGTCCGTATCTGAGAGAGATAAGCGTCTTGGATACATATTACAGTTACACTATGACCGATCAGACGAATACAAGGGGTGACGTATCCAGACCAGCGATAGATAAAACTCTTAAGATAGATAAGTCCTATCCGGTCGGTAAAACAGCAGCGCTTTTGGCCAGCATATATCAGATACACCGATGTGATTGGTTGATGTTCTGGGCCAGGGGAATCAGGGAGTCAGTATATTGCTCGTTCCCAGCATGACTCGCTGAGCAAATTCAAATTGTGCTCTCTCGAGAACTCTGGATTTCCAGGGTTACGGTGTGCCACATTTTCTATGCAACATCGAAGAACACGCCCCATTCCTTCATACAAACCTTCAAACATGTTACGCTCTACATTTGTCTGTTCTGGGTGACTGTGTAGAACCATGTCAGTGCAACATGTCGGCCCCCTTGGAAGAGGACCCGCCCCTCATGGAAGAGGACCCGCCCCCCTGTAGATATAAAGGGCTCAAACTAAGGTAATGACAACTCAATAAGACTTTTTTTTTGTGAATATACACTAATTAAAACATACTTATGAATGGTATGTTCCATTTCTTCTGCAACTCAACTCTACATACTGGACTTTTAATGTAGGATTTCACAGTGACAACTCTCTGTAGAACTCTTCAAAAGATGGAGGACCTTATATGTGCTATAGCGCTCATATCATACATATACAGTAAAAGTAAGTAGTATTTTCACAGATTTTACTCTGATATATAAATAGTTCGTTTGAGCTTCTCTCACTCTTCTGCTTGGGATCTCTAGAAAGATTATCGCATGACATCATCTGGGGACTTAGTGCTAGCTACTGTCATTGATCAAATTACAATGCACTGAAAGGTTAGAATGTGATTATATATGGAATGGGTCACACTCCTTGGCGTTAGGAATCAGAGAAGCAGACAATCTCTGTGACGAAGTGCAGCGATGTGCACCAATCAGCATGCTGTGGTGGTGGCCTACCGTCTAATAAGGTTGTCATGATGTGAAGACTTTGTATAACAAAGTCCACCAACACAAACACCTGAAACATGAGACGCTGTTATTTATTTATCGTTTATGTTAAGCATCATATACGACATATTGCCATGTTTAAAAAACAAGATACCGCCCTTTTCACTAAGATAGTAAAACACTATTCCACATTACACTAGCCTACTGCTGCTGTGCTATGTTTAACATTACCTATAATAAATTTTTATTTATTTGAATAATGTACCTCTCTGCATACCCATGATGCTTTCCAAAAAGAACACCCTTATACTTATTTGATATAATCACATGTGGTACTTCAGATGTACCAAGGGCACGTCTGTTATCAAGAGAAATCAAAGCCACTGTAAACAGTGGATAAGCATGCCTGCAGCTCCTCTCTGAAGGTGTTGTATTTGACGTAATGTCTCGGCAGCCGCAGCTTCTCGAAGCAAGCGAGCGACGAGGGCAGCGCAGCGTCAAGTATCTCCACCTTCATCTTCTCTGCAGGCAGCTACCAACCGGTCCAGAACTTTAACAAGCTCTTCAGCTCTGCCGACGATGCTGGATGTCAACAAGGATAGATAACAAGCAGAAGTTCTATCTGTTCAGAAGTTAAGAAGTTAAACAGTCAAAGAAGTTTACGTTTACATTTAGCGGACGCATTTATCCAACATGACTAACAAGTGAGGCAGAGAACAGCCAAAGTCTACTTTGAACATTGGATTGAACACAAATATATTCCAAGTTGGATGAAAGCGTCCACCAAAGTACTGTATCATTTTTTTAGGATAAAAATTGAATCACCAGTTTCGATAAACATTCTCAGGTAACCAGAAATTCGGCAAATATCTCCTTCATCCTCTTCTTCATCTTCATCGTCATCATCCTTCAGCTCAATGTAGTTCTCATAAATAACAGTGATGGCTGACGGCCAGAGGACGTGGTCCAGAAGCATCTATCATGAAATAAACCAGGATTGTAATTTGATCATTTAATAGAACGATTCAATTATAAAAGGTTGTCTGTCAACAGTGACTTAAAATTCTCAACCAACTCACTTTGAGTTACATAAAAATACATCTAAAGAGTGGACCTACTATTGAATGCCAGACAGACAACAGGTTGAAAATAGTGTCATATTATAAGGTATCGGTGGTCGAACCTACGTCTGACGTGATCTGTGCCTCCGATTCCCTGGGGAAGAGGAGCGGTACCACGTCCGGTCTCTGGGCGAGGAGCGGCCACACCCCGGTGTCCTGCAGCCCCCGTCTGAAGCAGCTGATCTGGCTCGCGGTCCGCCCCAGCACCTGCACACAGGAGGCGTGTTGTATAGACGTGTTGTATATGGCACGAGTCATTCAGCAGACACCTGCAGCCAAAGCAACCTGCACATGAGGCTGACGATATTTAGAGAACACAATCAGAATTGGTGTGACTACACAACGTTTTCCAATGTGTTGCACGACCAACTTTCAAAAACACATCTGAACCCAGAGCAGACCTGTATTGGCCCAGTCGTTTTCCCATAGCTGCTATAGAAATAAGAAAGACGATGCATTTTTTTGTGTACAAAGTGCGTTGCCGTAAATCCACATGAGCTAAAATCATGAAGAACGAATCACTAAACTATACATTATATACAGTATAATGTTATAAATATATGGCCTGTTAAGCCCTTTGAGACTGTACCTGTGAATAAGGGCTATACACATAAAATTGAAATTAATTGAATGTAGATACAAGAGATAAAAAACATTAAAAAAAACAATATATAGAAGGAGGTGAGATGGAGTCACAGTATTCTGCTTTGTCGTTTGAATCCAGCTAAAAAAACTCCTTCCGTTTGGAAGGAGTTTTGACTAGAGACAGTGTGACCTTACGGCATGTCTAAGAAGCTGCTTGGAAAGGCAGACTCTGTCTGCTGTCTGTGGTGCTGGTAGATTCCAGGACATGCAGAGAGGAGAGATGGAGTCACAGTATTCTGCTTTGTCGTTTGAATCCAGCTAAAAACACACAGAATGAGATGTGAAATGACATGTAAACAAGAAAGGTATGCTTTGTATACAAATAAATGCTGACACTGATTTTTTCTTTTTACATATAGCATTATAATTAACTGATGTAATTGGTAAGATTCTTACGACACAAAAACTCCTATAATATTTTTTGGTGAATTAGGTTTGCAAAAAAGCTATTCACTTATTTTGAAAGCAAAGTCATTTCCTCATCAAATGAATCATTGGAAATAAGCCTTGCTGAAGGATTGCTGAAGGAGTGAGTTCTGAGTTTGGGTTGGGTTAGGGACTCAATCATACATCACTGCTCTGACGCAATAGCTGTCATTACACTGCAAACACAAATCTGATTTGAGATGGAATGGAGCCATGGCTGTGTCTTGTGCTTCGTCTCCAGATCAGAGTGCTACACCAGTGGAAAACAAAGTCACATGAGGTTTGTCTCAATGCTTTTTAAGCTTGACCAGTTAATGAAAATAAACACCCCACTACTTAAAATATTAATATACAGATGTACTGCAACTAAATAATATCCATGGTTACTTATGTATAATTTACTTGACTCAATTGATCAACTCACATTGATTTTAAAATAAGTACCCTCCATTGTGCATCAGCTATACTGCACCGATCATTAATAAATTAAAACAAATACATAACATAATCAACAAGGTATCACAACTCTGCATTGAGACCAAACCAACCTGATCTCACAGAAATGCGTGAAATGACCACGAACACTAGTACCAGATTCCGTGCTCCTTTCACGTAATGTG
>JAOPJL010000089.1:10047935-10057961 GCA_027123545.1 Trisopterus esmarkii | reverse complement strand
CCCCCTCCGCCCCGCGCTGCGTGGGGGGGGTGGGGGGCGTGTGGGGTGGCGCCCGCGGGGGGCGGGGGGCGGGGGGCCCCCCCCCCCCCCCCCCATATGGAATGGACTCTTTCCAAGAAAACTTTTCCTGCTTTTCTGAACTTGTTTTTATATGTTCTCACTTTTTATATCTTCCTGTGTGTGTTTCAAGAATAAGGTTGAATTTATGGTTTGGACACACACCCTGGCTAACAATGTTACTATGTGACGTCCAATGCACCAATATTATACTATATTATACATATGGGTAGCAATAAATAATAAATATTCCCAAAGAACCGACATGGCATGGCATTGCGGAAAAAACTTGATGAGATGTTCCGATGAGAATTATCCCCTAACCTGGTTCCTGTCCAGCGTTATTGAAGTGTGAGGTCATCGTGTCTTTTCAGTGAAGGCCTTTTACCAGACCACTGCTGTTCTGCACTCAATTCTTTCATATATGCTTTGTACCAAAAAAACTGGAAACTGAAACTGAAACATGTTTATATTGCTGCCATCCTCTTTTACTTATAATAATTTACTCAACCATGAAATGGTTGAGTGATGATGAAAAAAAACAGGCAGTAGCCTATTTGCCTTGGGCAAATGGGCCATTGAAAGAGTAGGCCAGCAGCACAGTAGTGAGTGTTGCTGACCTATATCCAGAGAATAATGGCCATTAGGAAAATTGCTCTCACTGCCAACTGTTGTCGAATAGGGTTCCACAAATCAACTTCATATTTAACTATAGCTTTTATCCAAACATACAAAATACAAACTAGTCGTCTATTAATCTGGGTTAATTTTGCGTTCTAACACTGTCCACATCCTCTAAATGTAGTGTCAAGTCCAAGTCAAATCTGTGTAGAAATGTGACTTCAGACAGCGGTTAATGTTGCTGATTAAAATATTACATTTAGAGGAAGTGGAAACGGTGTTTGTATGCAAAATAAACCCATATAAATATAAATAGAGAACTAAATATTGCACAATAAAAATAATGTATGTAATGTAATGTATGTTAAACATACATTTAGTGTAATTTTTTGATAAATAAATAACAGAGAATTTGCATACAAAATGCAATAAATGACCAACGTGAGACAAAGTAACAAACAAATTATGACCAATACCAGAAACCATATCTCAAATTGGCTATTTCTGTCTCTGGCTCTATCCTCCACAAGGTGGCAGTATTTTATAACAGCACGTCTACATGCGCTCCGTTTTTTTGGAGTTCAAAGTTCAATTGCCTTTGGAGAGGCATCCCTGTGTTTCTCTCTAGCATCGTGTTAACTCATTTTATAATAAATGCGACGTATTTGCATTTTCGTGGAGTAGCCAACTGCGGATGGGTAAGCACGCCAGACGTCACCGTTAGTGTGGTCATATTTATGATGGGGGCCAGTTCTTAGGCCGGGGGAGTTGGGCAGCGCGCTAGCGGTAGCTTGCTAGCTCTGCTACACTATCAATTGTTAAAGTTGCCTTCAACACAATAGTTGCCGTGGGCGATGGCAGTGTACACAAAACCTAGAGACCGATTGCCGCTACGCCTGGCTTGCGTTGACAGAGTATTTTGATACGGCAAGGAAGGTTGCGGCACACTTTGGGCAGCATTTACCTTTGCCCTTTCCCACTATCTTCTCACCGTGCACCAAGGTAGCTAGCTAACTTCTCATCTCTTAAGTAACCTGTAAATATGTCTTTCAGATATATATTTTTAATCAGGATAAAGACCCACGTGAATTTATCTTGAAGAGGTATGGCTTCATGGAGTTTGTTAAGCCTAGATGATGCATAGTTTGAGTTTCTGCGTAGGCGACCATTGTTACATTTATTATGGTACCGGAAATCCGGAGAATGTGTTTGTCATGTGTACCGTTGAACGACCCATGTACGTTTATATCAACTACTCTTTGCTTGTTATGCTCGATCCCTTTCCATCAGTCTTTGTGGCACGATGACCACCATAGTCCATGATACCGCAGAGGCGGTGTGCCTCTGTGAGGAGCACAATTTGTACCTCAAGCCTACAGCCAAGATGACCATCAGTGTGGCTCTCCCGCAACTCAAGCTACCTGGAAAGAGCATCTCCAACTGGGAGGTGATGGAGAGATTAAAGGCCATGGTGGCCCCGGAGCAGCTGTCTGCCCTGCGCATCTCCAAGAGCACCATGGACTTTATCCGGTTTGAGGGGGAGGTGGAGAACAAGGGGCTAGTCAAGAGTCTGCTGAGCCGTCTGGATGGAAAAAGCATCAAACTCAGTGGCTTTACCGACATACTGAAGGTATGCATACTGAAGAGCAGGGTGATGTGTCTTTCAGTGTAGTCAATTCTTCGTTTCAAGTTATTCACATTCATTACACAATGCTGATGTACATGACTAGTACACTTGGGTTCTCGCTTCCTAAATCTCCTTCTCCGGCATCGACTAGGTACGTGCATTGGAGAACAAGATGGACTTCCCGACGCGGCACGATTGGGACTCCTTCTTTCGGGACGCTAAGGACATGAATGAGACGTTGCCGGGGGAACGCCCGGACACCATCCACCTGGAGGGTCTGCCGTGCCGCTGGTTCAGCCTGAAGGACAGCCAGCACCCGGACCGCCCCTCTGAGGAGGTCCTCGCCACCATCTTCCAGGGATTCGGCAAGGTGGGGTTTGTAATTACTATAATCTTTTCTTAAAGATACTGTAGGTAGGACTCAAGGGATATCATTTGAGGGTACATTGCTGGTCAGCTCATAGCGAGTGAAATTTTGATTTGGAGTTGACGGTGGCTGACTCAGAATTTTCTTTATAATATGTCTGCTCTTTTATGTTCTTTCTCAGTGGCTTCAATGTTTAAAAACAGTTTTTCTGTGTAATGTCATTTTGCAAAAAAATATAATCTAGTTATATTTGCATGAACAGAACCTTGCACACTTTATGCCTAGCTAGGCACAAAAACATGATTGGACATCATTTTGTGGAGCACTGGAGTGGAACAGGCTTGATGTAATAATGTTTGGACAGATGTAGGTTGTTTCTTATAAAGGTCTTGATTGACATGGAAGCCCGACCAATCACGGCAGGAATAGTACTCCCAGTAAAATAGACCTTGGTGAAACAAACGTGATTTAAAATGGGATTTATAGCAATTGCTCAGCTATCCACGTGAGAAGTAAGATTCACTGGCGCAGCGAGTAAACACATGGATGTAAATATAAGAATAAACTGGATTAACCATATTGCACCAGACTACATTTGTGAGTGACGATGCTGACAGCCAATGAGAACCATGTTTTTCTCAAAGACACTGCCCGGCTTATCTTGCTCCATTTAGATGTTCAGGATAAGTTATATGGTGACGTGCTAATGAACGGAAGAGGCCGAGAGCGTGGGCCACGGCTCCTCTTGGCTATTTTTAACATCAAGGACCAGAATGGAAGTGGTCCATGACTTTATGACATTGTCCTTACAAACGGTGACTCTGGATGTATTTCGACTACACCCCTACCGCTGCTCAATGTGTCCCACCAAAACACTTAACTAAATACAATACTGGTGGTTTCTTTTCTAGGTGAGAAACGTGGACATTCCCATGCTGGACCCATACAGGGAGGAAATGACAGACAAAAACTTCAATACCTTCAGCTTCGGTGGCCACCTTTACTTTGAGGCCTATGTCCAGTACCAGGAGTACCATGGATTCACCAAGGCCATGGACACCCTGCGGGGCATGAAACTGATGCTCAAGGGCGATGACGGCAAGGCAATGGCGTGCAACATCAAGGTACTGGCACACCTCAACAACAGAATTGTACTGGCTGTTTAAACCTAAAACATTCGTTATCCGCACCGAAAGCTAATACCTGAAGTCCAAGTCACGGACAAATCAGCCAATCGTTGTAGACAAGGGAAGGATTCAACTGCATCACAGTATGAGTTTTCTGTCAAAACCTTTTTGTTTGTGGTAAAAGATGGAGTAGGCCTATATAATTCTCAGGGCTCAGCACAATGCGATAGTCTTCTTCGGTCCGACATTACAGCTCGGAGGCCTTTTAGTGGAATGAGTCTTGGCACTGGTTCAACTGTGTTCCAAGGCTCGGAGGTCAAGCTATAAAAACACAGACATCATAACAATAATGCACTCCAAATGGCTGATTAATGAACCCGAGTGATATTTGATATAATGGTCCTTTACCCTATCATCACGTCCCAGGTCACCTTTGACACCAGCAAGCACCTGAGCTCCACGGCCGTGAGGCAGAGGAGCCAGGAGCGGCTGAAGCTGCAGGAGCTGGAGAGACAGCGGGAGGAGCAGAAGCGCAAGGAGAAGGAGGCGGAGGACCGACGCAAGGAGGAGGAGAGGTACTAAACTCTTACCATCCACGTCGCCATTAGGGCCCCAGGGAATTGACACGTACAAGAGACTCACCAGAAACACACTGACATCTCGTATGCCATGACGCGCTGCCCACGGCAACGCACAACACGCCAACACACAACACGCCAACGCACAACACCCCACTACCCTTCCCTGTTTTTTTTTTAACCGTATCACATGTGCCGCTCCCCCCCCCCCCCCCCCCCCCGTCATCGGCAGGAAGCAGAAGGAGCAGGAGGAGGAGGAGCGGGAGCGGCGGCGTGACGAGCGCGTGCGCAAGCGGGAGCAGAAGGTGCGCGACCGCGAGGAGAAGCGCAACCTGAAGCGCGTGAAGCGGCGGCAGGACGAGGAGCAGCGGAAGCTGCAGCTGAAGATCGCCACAGAGGAGCGGCGGCTGCTGCTGGCCCAGCGCAACCTGGAGTCCATCCGCCTCATCGCCGAGCTGCTGGCCCGGGCCAAGGTGGGTGGGGTGACGTGGGCGCCGCCGCTGGCCGCGGTGATGGGTGCCGTGTGATTGGTTGTGGTGTGCGGTCTTCGAACTCGAGGCCGTTGTCCGTGGGGTTTGACGTTTTGGAGACGACCCTGGACAGGCTTGATGGTGAGCCCTAGTCACGGGGTCACGAGGGTTGCGTTTTAAAGAGAGATGGAAAGATAATGCTCATTATTTTAATGTGTGATATTGTAGGACAGAAGTTGAACATTATTTGCAAAATACCTTTGTCCTGTTGCTATTTGAAAAATGCTCAACTTTTGGTTCACAAGCTTTGCCATCTTCTTAGTGAAGTAAAAATGTGCAGTTGTTAATTTTTGTCCGGAGTTGTTGTGTAGCCCTTTCTAGTCGAGCTTATGTTTGGTAAAGGGAATATGTATAATTAATTTTTGTAGGGCTCTAAAGGCTTCCCTCCCCCCCTCCTCCCCCTTTCGCAGGCGGTGAAGCAGCAGGAGCAGGAGCGCGAGCGTCTGGCCCGCGAGGAGCTGGAGCGGCAGGAGCGCGCCCGCCAGGAGGAGGAGCGCGCCCGCCTGGCGCAGCTGGAGGCCCGGCGGCGGCAGCAGGAGGAGGAGCTGCGGCGCGTGGAGGCGGAGAAGGAGCGGGCGCTGGAGCTGCAGCGACGGGAGCGCGACCTGCGGCAGAAGCTGCTGGGCAACCTGCTGAAGAAGAGCTCGGGGGGGGCGGGGGGGGCCCCGGCGGAGGGGGAGCCCGGGGCGGCCAAGGCTGAGGACACCCAGGATCCCACCTCGCTCCTGGCTGGCGGCGGCGGCAACAGCGACATCCTGGTCGTCCAGGGGAACTGCTTAAAAGGGCGTAAAGGCCGGAAGCCCAAGAAGCCGGCGGGCTCCGGCGGCGGCGGCGGCGGCCCACAGGGGGCGGAGAAGAAGAAAGGGGCGACGGAGAAGAGGAAGGGCGACGAGTCGGAGAGGAGACGGGAGGAGGGGACGACGGGCCGCAGCAGCAGGGAGCGGGCTCGGGAGCGGCGGTCTACAGAGAGGGACCGGAGGAACGGCAGCCGGGGACGAAGGAGACGCAGCCGCAGCCGCAGCAGCAGCGGCGGCGGCGGCAGGAGGAGGAGGAGGAGGAGCTCCAGCCGCCGTAGGAGGAGCCACAGTCGCCGGGACAACAGGAGGCGGAGTCGCGGCCGCAGCAGCAGCAGCAGCAGCAGCAGCAGCAGGAGTTCCAGTCGCTACAGGAGCCGAAGCAGCAGTGGGCGGAGCTATGGCCGGAGTAGGAGGGGCCACAGGCGGAGCAGGAGCCGGCGGAGGAACGGAGACAGTCGAAGCAGCTCAAGGGGCCGGGAAAGGAGGAGTTATAGTCGGGACAACAGACACAGGCGTCGCAGCCGGAGCCACAGCAGGGACAGTCGCTCTCGGCATCGTTAACATGTTGCCGTGACCAACCTAGTGATTGATTTGTTTATTCAATATTTGCAGTACCAAAAACCTGGATGGGCAGGTCGTCGCGACATGCAGTTGAAACTTCTCATCTATTTGTTAACCCAAATAATTTGACCATATTTGTATCAAGGATCACCTCAAATGCCGCACATTTTGTATTGCATATCAGTTGTTTAAGTGAGGGACTTTTTGTTTTTAGACCATTTCAGTAACTAGCCTGAACCCATGGCTCCCTTCTGGAGCTCACAGCAGGTCTTCTGTGGACCATGGCTGGCACTACTACTGCTGCAGCACAATGTGAATCAATGTGAGGCCATTGTTAGTGTAAGTAGTATACTTTTAGAATTTCTGGATACTTTAATCTTAAATCTGATGGAGTGAAAAGTTTTTATTTTCTGTCGTTCATGGCTGTTGGCCCGTTACTATTCCTATGGTTGTTGTTTTATCGCTGAAATTCCCAACTTAACGGCAACGAGCTGCAATGCTTTTGATATTCTCACAAGTATTGTATGACTTGCGCTTGGTGATATAGATTCCATTGTGGTCCTAAAGCCCATTTGAACATGTCAGTCCTGCTGTTGACTTGTTTAAATATGCTCCTTGTTTGCTGTTCATCAACGGAGGTCCGAGGCATCAAACTGGCCAGCGACAAGTACATGACAATTAGAAACAGATGAAGGACCTCACACGCTAGTATGCAGCCCTTGTAATGAGAGCATGTAATGCCCATTCAAATGGGTGATTAAAGTATTTGTTTAAATAAAGTGTAAAACCAAAAATGTCCCAATTCTGAATTGTCTTTCTTTTCTTTTTTTTTGCCTGTTTTTGACTGGATATTAAATTTTTATGTTTTTTATTTTGATTGTGTGGGTACATTGGTTATTAGAATAAAAATAACCAATACTTGTGTTCCATACTTCTCCTATTCTCTTTTCATAAAAGCAGTCTTACCAAACCACTTATCAGACAACCAAAGCCTATAACAGTTGCAGGATTTATTTCTGGATATTTCCCTTAGCTTTGTATTGACTGGTATTTGTATTGTAGCTTATGTGGTTGTGGACTAGCCTCTGCAATTGAAGTGGATTTTTGACTGCTTACCACTCACGCTGTCCTCACGCATGAGTGTTTCATCAAGTTGCCATGTGATAATGCCATTCACTGTTATGTTATCACTTTTTGGTAAATGTGATTGAACTGGTTATAGATGCACTGTAAAACACAATGTGACTAGGGCTGGCCAACTTGAGATCAGGCTTTTAGTATGTTTAATGTACAAATGGACTTATGGCTGTGTACTTGTATGTATAATATTACTGTATTTAATGTTTCATGTTTATTTAATCTATTTTTTATTTTTACAAATTGAGCTACTTGCAAGCCTCACAAGGAATGGGTATTTTTGTGACAACACGTTGAGATTTTTTTATGATGTTGTAATATGGGTCACTCTTGAGTGTAAATTCACCCTAATAGAAAAAGGTCCAATGTTGCAATGTTAGGGAGTCATTAACAGGGGCAGCAGTGTTTAGCTGCATTCTGGCCTTACTCTAAGCTGGGATATCTGGCTGTAATCTCTTGAGCCCACTCTTATACTGCTGCTTGGTGGGCAGTTTCTCATAGGACCGGCCTCTTCAGTTTACCACTATCCAAGGCAGGTTGCATGTAGAGCGACCGTGTGCTCACATAAAGGTCTGCGGTCTCTCAAGTATAACCATGGCCTCAGACACACCTTCATCGGCGATGGCGCTGTCCACCGGCGCCACGAGTTACCCTAGGAAGATACTGGACTATATGGAAGGCTTCCTTGTCTCCAAGGTAAGGACACATGTGCTATTTTTGTTCATTGGGTCTTCCATGGTCGTGGATTGGTTGTTTTTGTGTTTGGTTAATGGGTCAATTGGTCAATAGTGAGCCGTCTTCCTCAAGAGGTGTTACTAAAGTAGGTCGCTTTCAGACACTCTTTGACGGTAGGATTGCTCCAGAGTTCGACTTGGTGAGCGGCATGCTGGCCATATGCTTGTCATTGTTGGCAATTACCTGATAATTACTTTATGAAATTGAATATAGGTTAACAATAAGTTCACATTGACTTTTGGGAAAATAAATATTCAGTAAACGTGATTGATATTAAAACAACTTTTGTTTAAGTTGTCTGCTCAATGTTCCTGAGAGATGCACTTGAAGTGAAAACAACCTGCCAATGACCCCCCCCCCCCCTGTTAGACCCTGTTCACAGCCTGTGAGCTGGGGGTGTTTGACCTGCTGCTGGGGTCCCAGAGCCCCCTGTCTGCAGAGGAGATATCACAGGCCATAGGGGCCAGCCTGGACGGCACACAGAGGCTCCTGGACGCCTGCACCGGCCTTGAGCTGCTAACGGCACTGCAGCAGGACCATGGAAGGGGTGGGCGTGCTCACACACACATACACACAAGCACACAGCACACACACACACACACTCACTCAAGACCGCCTTTGTCTTTATGAGGTTGCTTGTGTGTGAGATTACCACTACAGGTGCCGATCTACAGGTGGTCATCCATCATCGCTCTAAGGCGACTGCTTTAGAGTATCTATATGTGTTTATGTGTTTATAACCGTGTTCCGTAACATGCTAGGCTGTAGCTATCCTCTGTACCGTTATTTTATTTTGGCCGAGCAATTATGACGGTAACTATTTCCCCCTGGGGATTCGTCTTGATGTGAGCCACAGACCCCGAGGGCGTTGCTGAATGGCTCCCCCTCATGGCCCTCTCTTTAGTGTACAGTAACACGGAGGACGCCAGCCGCTACCTGACCCAGTCCAGCCCGGTGACCCTGTACCACTCCATCCAGTACAGCTCCAGAACCATCTACCAGTGCTGGTCCCACCTGACGGACGCCGTCAGGTACCGGCAGCTCTCTGTTTGAACCTGAATGTCTCTGTGCCTTTCTGCAGAAAGGTTCTGTGTAATGTGGTGTTTTGAACATAAAGTATGTATTTTGCGTATTTTGTATTGAGTCCTATTTTTGTGTCGTGTTTGCAATTACTTTTGTATTTCGGGTTATTAGGGCTATGAAGAGCAACTGCCTCGCCCACCTCTTGCCTGTAACATAAAGGGTTGAGAGCCAAAGGAAACAGTGCTCTCATGTGGAAACAGGTTCAAATGCATGTAACAGGTGGCAGAGCAAAGGGGGGAAAAGAGGCCTGCCACGTTCCCCATTGAGTTGCCATTCATCTATTTGTGGGCACATTAAATCTAACAGCATATCGCCCCCTATCAGCATGGGGAAGATGGGAAGGAGGAGATTGGCTGTGACAGCAGAGGTTGAAGGGGATTGAGAATGCAGTTTGATGCTGGCAATGTGCTGTGTCCCCAGAGAGGGGAGGAACCAATATGAGAAGGCTTTTGGCGTCAACTCCGAAGACCTGTTTGAAGCGCTGTACCGGTAGGTTGTCCTCATTCATTGTACACACACCCACACACATACGCACACACGCATGCGTGCATACACGCACTCACACACTAACGCATGCGTGCAGGCATACACACACACACAAACACACATGATCGGCCAAACACACACACACACACACACACACAATCAAGCACACACACACAGATGCACGCACGCATGCGTGCACGCACTCAAACACTAACGCAAATGTGCAGGAATATACACACACACAAACACAAATACACACACACACACACACACACACACACACACACACACACACACACACACACACACACACACACACA
>JAOPJL010000089.1:9973408-9984370 GCA_027123545.1 Trisopterus esmarkii | reverse complement strand
CAACCTTTTTTTCCATTTGGATCCAATTATTATATAGTTGGCTATGCCTAATGATATGATAATAATGATGATACTAATAATTATAATAATAGGCCTACAATTGGACAATTATGCTACAACAAAATGGCTATTTTTCCGTTAATACAATTGCACTGATGATCAGTAACGATCATAGGCAACCTTGTATCACAAGAAATTGTTGTGATGCGTCCTATCCATAGGCCACTACTTTTCAACCTGTAATGGTACGCGATGGTACTGCAAGGTGGAACCTGGCATTTTGTTCTTGAAATAGAAAATATTATAGATAATTGAAAATAAATATATATTACATATTGTTCAGTACATATATCATTATGGCTTGTTATTATTAATAAAATAGTGTCATACCATCATATTTTCTTCCATTGTTATGTTTTCCATTGTTGTTTAATGTTCACTTGTGTTAAATAAACACACTAGCCGTAAAACTGGTTTTTTTTTAAGGGGGCACTGGCACTCTTTGCTCAGCCACTTCATATGTATATTTATCCTTTTTTAAATGTTGTTTGCATATGAGGTGGTCGGCGTAAGGTCTTCATAACAACTTAGTAGTACGCCTTAAAAGTTAAAGGTCAAAGGTCGGGAACCACTGCCCCAGGCTTCATGATGACTGAAGCAACAAGCGGAAGAGCGCCCTACATTACTGCCCTCACTAGATGGCGCCAAATAGGCGATCACTTTTGCGACGGTGGCTGACCAAATGTGATGTTGTCTTTCGCTATTCCTCCCAACACCATCACATATTAGCGTCCTATACAACAGCCATGTCAACTAATCGGATTTAACGCGTGTTAAAAGGTACAACGGGTAAGCTATCTCGCTTCCACAAAACACAAATTGATCCGTCCTCCACTGCACGGTGTTCTCTGACAGTTAGTTAGCGACGGCCAGCTAACTAGCCAGCTACAGCATCGGGCCTATAGACGAGAATGGCTGAGGAAGCTCAAGGTGCTAGCGCCAAAAGGTAGCTAGCCCTTCTAAGTTTCACGAAACGTGCAAAAAATAAACTATTCGGTTGAACTTCGCGGTTGTCTCGACATGCTGCAGTCTTTGCGGTTGCACGGGACGTGACCTCGGTCCGTGGACGTGGTGTGCTTATTAAAACGGTGTAGTATCGAGCAGATTACCTCTGGTCAGGCGGACCCTTCGGTGGCTGCAACTTGCTAACACCTAAAAGATCACCTCGGAGCAGGCCTTCGACGAGCTCGCTCTTAAGTGAAGGGACGGAGCCACACTCGTTTGGTGACACTTGCAATGTGGTGACCTGGTTTTGAGCCAGATGGACACCAGATGGACACTTCCCTTTAGACAGATGTTGTCCTGCAGATGCGATGTCAATGCACTTTTAAGACGTACGCAGGCTATACTATCATCACGCTAATACACATCTCAAGCGTCTGTTTGCAATGTTATCCAAATAAAGATTTTCGCGAAAGGTTAGACTATTTATACGTGTCTTTGTATTGCCAATTACATCGAAGGTATAATTGAGTCCTATCAATCATACTATTTCCATATAAACAATCGTCACATTTTTGCCTCCCTCCAACTATTCCATCTACAGATCTGACAACCTGTCACCATAACGATGAACATCGATGACAAGCTAGAGGGCATGGGCATGCTGCTGAAGTGCAGCGGAGGAGATGGAGGGAGGATGGGGCTAGGAAGCCAAGGGGGTCTGGTTGTGATGACCATGGGACAACGGTCACTGGTCAACCACCCTCTGTTGGCGGAGGACGACGACGAGGATGAGGACGAGGACCTGACTGAGAGCTCGCTGGTCACCCATGAACTCGTGCCCCCTGAGCAACTCATGGTGCACGAGGAGGCGACCAAGAATGATGCAGGCGGAGGGATGGAAGTACACTTCCCCCTGAAACTCTCCAATAAGATGCCCTGCTCACTCCATGTGCCTGTGAGTTCGTAGTACCCCTTTAAGAATAAAATAGAACATTCATCTCTAAAACATACATTGTCATTTAAAAAGAGGGACGACTGAGCGTCTTGAGTCACACAATGAATTGATATGGGTACTTTAGTGATCACTGAGGTGAAATTCAATAATGTATATGTCAATTTTCTAGCTTTCAGTTTAATAACCCTACTATAATGTTTAAAACAAATCATCAGTTACACATACATATGATGATTTGGCTGTTAATTACCACAAAGTAACACTCACATTTTGGGATTTGTACATGGTAGAAATAATGGATCAGAATTTTATCAGAGTGTTGGCTGAATAAATACAAACGTATTTGTCATACATTTTTTTAGTGCCATTTTTGTTTCAGACCTTTTGTGCTTCTTAGCTTCAGTGTTTTCCAAAGAACATCGTTTCCTCTGTCTTGCAATGCTCTGCTTCCCCAGTTGAGCATCAAACAGGAGATGAGGCTGTCAGAGCCACTGGACCAGATGAAGAGGGAGAAGAAACAGGGGAAGGAGCTGACGGCGTGTGCGAAGAAGAAGAAGAGGAAGCAACACTCGCCAGCCAAGGTGCACTTGACAGGAAACACTGAAATGTAGACTTTTGATTTAAGTGTATTTATAAACTTGGGTTACTTTTATCTAGTTTTGATTCGTTCATATTTTCCTGGCTGCTTGTCAGACAAAGCAAACACCATTTAGGTTGCAGTGTGTAAGATTGAGCCCCTCCCAGTTAGGAGACATTCAGAATTTAAATAAATCAACAGTGTTCTGTCAACTCTTAACTGGCTGTGCAAGTGTGTGACACAAACTAGAGTAGCTTGGCTGGCTGGGTGGCGTGAGTGGGAGGGAGTGTCAACAGTAAGATCCTCTCTTGTAAACAAAGAGATGGCCAGCATTTAGAACTTTTAAAATATATCAGCTTTAGGAGGTGATTTTTAATGGTGCAGTTATTGAAATCGCTATTGAAGCTAGATAGATAAAACTTTATTAATCCCAGAGATCCAGATTGTAGAGGGAGATTGACTACAGATAGGCTCAGGTTATTTTAAGATACGAGCTAGTTAAAATGTTACACATTGCGACTTTAGATCTTACTTTGATTTTGCATAACTCGGACAAGACTGCAGTCGTCATTCATCATGGTATTGTATAGACTATCTATATCTTTAAAAAGGTGTAGATAGATCAATGTAAAAATTATGTATTCTTTTGTTGCAGCCCTAGTGATGTGATTTAGGTGACTTGATTTGTGTTTTCTTTTTTTGCTTACTTTTAGATTCTCACTATCAATGATGACGGCTCATTGGGGCTCCAAAACCCAAAGAGCCACGTTTGTGTTCACTGCAATGCCGCATTTCGTACTAACTACCATCTACAGAGGCATGTTTTCATTCATACTGGTGAGAATTTCCATGTAATTGTGTTAATTGTATTAGCCAATTGTTTGAAAGCAGTTCAATATGAATGCAACCAAGTTCAATAATATACTAACAAACTGATGCTACAAATTCGATCAGAATTCGTTAAAATAGATTTTAATATTTGTAATTCCTATGATTAGACCCTCTGACTTATTGCCATGTCTCTTTTTAAATTCAAAACTATATCCAAATTAACTCTGTCAAACATACTGTAATAAGGTTTGTTTTAAAGATGCACAGATAGAGGTTATGTAATTGTCATTAATTGCCTTGTACTTGCAGTTTATATGAATGTTATTATTGGATTGGAAGTTTTGCTGAACATGAGTTTACACAGTAGTAGTAGTAGTAGAACCAGACTTTAGAACATAATGTCAGTCATTTCAACTATCCTTCTATCAGTTGCAGTGTGCTTCTCAGATTTGTTTGTAGTGATGCAATTTTTCAAGTTTGAAATACAAAAAAATCATCCTACAATATGTACCATTCTCTGCAGGTGAAAAGCCATTTCAGTGCAGCCAGTGTGATATGCGTTTTATTCAAAAATATCTGCTCCAGCGACATGAGAAAATTCATACTGGTAAGTGAATCATTTAATGCTCCACTTTGTAACTTTTCATTGCACGTTTAGACAGCATCTCCCTCGCCCTCCTTTTTGAAAGACTGCAGTGGCCTGTATTGTGTGAGGTGCCAGCACGTTCTTCATTAGGCACAAGTAATTATTTTTTCCCCTATTTTTGCAAAGAGATTGCTTAATTTCACTTTGTACAATGTAGACTTTTGCAGTGGTTGGATCGAGTATCCAAATGTCAAGTGAGGAGGGTCCTTGATAGCCTTATGAATTGTGTTTAGTTATTCATTCTCACTGTAAAAGGTGTTTTTGTGTCAACCATTTAGTGTGAATATTTTCCCTTGTCAATAAAATAATTAAAATTCATGGATCTGAATGGGACTGTACCCATATGCCACATTTTCATTTCGCGGAAGAGAAACATTCATCTTTTTCGCACCAAGGTCGAAGTTTGACGGCTTTAGCCTGCTACTACATCAGTTCAGCCAATCACAGTCGGGTATATTTGTCATAGTCAACATAGACAACTACATGTCCTACAAGATGTCACATGTTTCGGACATGGCAGAGGTAACAGCCTGTTTATGTTTCTCAGCACACTTCTTACTGTTATATGTATTGATCATTCATCTCGATAGCAGTCGACGCTACAAGCCGTACCACAGCTCTTGCATTGTGGTACATGATTATAGGTTGCTAGTATATTTCTAGTTTCTACACACAAGTTATTCTAATAAACATTGAAACATTGCAATTGCTGTACTTTTGAAAAGCGTGTTACACTGCAATAGTAAACGCAAACTAGGAGTGTCCACCAGTTATTGTTTGGAAAAAGGGGGTGACTTTCTCTTTTGCTTTTTTTTATCAATTAACCACAGATATTGGCTGATTGGTTGGTTGATGAATCACCCTCTGGTGTACATTGGGTGTAATGACACCAGGTTGCGTGCATCCTTAGACATTTAAATTGAAATTGTTGCATTGCGTGTCCACAAAAGATATAGAAAAAACCCAGCAGAAGTATGTTGACGCCAGAGAGGCTACTAGTGTCTAAAGTTAGTATCCCCTTGAGAACAATCAAAGGTCGAAAGGAAGGTTTTGTTAAGGTTTTTTTTTTTACATTTTAACATTTTCAACTTTTGTTCTGGTTTGTAGGGGAGAAGCCCTTTCGTTGTGACGAATGTGGAATGAGGTTCATCCAGAAGTACCACATGGAGAGACACAAGAGGACCCACAGTGGGGAAAAGCCCTACCAGTGTGACTACTGTCACCAGGTCAGTTGACCAGATGAACATACAGGTTCAAGTACAAGTTCCATGTCTTAAAGTTAATTTAAACCTAAATGACTTAAAGTACAATTTGATCCACTTACAACCATTCTCATTTAGTAAAGCAATGTGCACATGCAGACCAAAAAACATTTACCATTGGGTAACCGAAGGCTAGCGTTGGAGTGGATGACAAGTGTAGTGGCAAAGTCCAGAGCATCAAGCTGTGTGATCGAGTAATTAATGCTTCCCATTGCACCTTGGTCCTCAACGGTTATCTGTCCCTTGGGTGTAAATAATGAGGCTCTGGCCCATCATCCTTGTTAGAATGCTGGTTTGCCACCTCAGTGGTTTGCTGCAGACTTTCCCCTCACATTAATTAACTGGGGGCGCCACCTTGCATGCTGGCCTTTTAACACCTAAGCGGGAACACTGTGCAACGTGTCTTCCACAGTACTTCTCCAGAACAGACCGGGTGTTGAAGCACAGGCGAATGTGCCATCAGCGAGAGAGGAAGGCCCACAAGGCGGCGGCGGCGGCAGCGGCAGCGGCGGCGGCCGGGAAAACCGGGCCTCCTCGCGACATGGACGGCTTGAGCCTCTCATTCCCTGCCAAAGATTCCTCCACGCCCAAGAAGAAACGCCAGAAGTGCTCCGGTGACAAGCCGCCAGGATCGATCTCGTCCACGGCCGCCCAAGTGGACCTCCAGGCGCTCTCTGTCCTCCCTGCCACAGATGAGGAGAAGGAAGAGGAGGAGGAGGAGGAGGAGCAGGGACGGGGAAAAATTGAAAGTCTACCTCTTTACGCCGTCACCTCAAAGGTCAAACACGAATACGTCATCGCCGACTACTCGATGGACCTCGCCGAAGAGCCAGCCAGCCACCGGAACCAGGAGAGCGAGGCTTCGCCTAAAGAGAGTCGCCCCCCCCGGCTGGTGCTGAAGAAAGTACCCAAGAGGAGCCTGAAGCAGTCCAGTGAACTGCCCCCCACCAGTAGCCTCTCCCCGTTGTCTCCTTTTGAGGAGAGCGGCAAGGTGACGCGGTACACCTTTGAGATCGTGGACAAGCAAGGCCTCCTGGACGTGGACGGCCACGGCGAGCTGGAGCACGTGGAGGCGCTCCCGGGCGGACAGGCCAAGCCGGCGTCCAGCAGCACCAACTACGACGACGCCATGCAGTTCCTCAAGAAGAAGCGCTACCTGCATGCGTCGATGGCGACCAACCACGGCCGGGATTACGCTCTGAACGTGAGCGCCGTCTCCTCCCAGCCCTCCGTCGTCACGCAGTCGGCAGTCGTGTCGTCGGTCATCGACGAGAACGTCCCCGCCACCATCCTGGAGCCCCAGCCCATCGGCGCCGCCGGGGACATGAAGGCGGCCAACGACAAGAACGTGCTGTCGGACGAGGTCCTCCAGACTCTGCTGGACCACTACTCGAACAAGGCCAACGGGCAGTCGGATATATCGTTCAGCGTGGCCGACACGGAGGTCACCTCCAGCATATCCATCAACTCCAACTCGGAGGTCTCGGCGGACGGGCCGGCCGAGTCCCTGGGAGCGTCGAGTGCCCCTCCTCAGCCGCCCGCCGAGAAGGTCAGCCTCCTGCACGAGTACTCCAAGTTCCTCCAGCAAGCCCTGGAGCGGACCAGCCAGAACGACAGCTACCTGAGCAGCCAGAGCCTCAACCTGGGGACGGAGAACCCCACGCTGGCGGGGCAGCCCTTGTTCTCTAATGAGAAACAGTTCCCTTCTCCCGGCAGGGGAATCAAGTCGGGCATGAGCTCCCCGCTGAGGTCCACTCTGGAGAAGCCTCACTTCAGCCTGCTGGTGGGGGACTCCCAGCACTCCTTTTCCTTTTCAGGCGATGAGACCACGTCCCCCGCTGCGGTGTCGCCGTCTGAGGAAGACTTTTTGGAACAGGTTTCTCCCTCAAAGAAGTCGGATTCCCCGCAGGCGATGCTGCAGACATTCCAAATCAGCACTTTTGACCAGAACTTTCGATCCCATTTCCAGTCGTCGCGGTCAGTGGGGGCCTCGTCACAGTTCACCATTGCCAACGGACAGGTCAGTTTGCGGGGACACGGCCCAGATTTTGCAGAGTTCCCTTTAGTGGCAGTTGCAGAGACAAGGTCTCAGCTAAGCTCCTCTCCTGACGTTTTGTCCAGTGAAACCTTTGGCTGACCGAACGAGGAAAGAAAAAACAAAAGACGTTTTGTAATCATTTCATTGGCACTTCATGGCACTTTATATCCTATGCCCTCTGTCTGCCTCATTGCATTATAAGGCTTTTGCTCGACGCATTGTGTTAGAGAGAAAATTGTTTTTCTGCCAAGTTTAGCTTTATGAAATAGAAATCAAGCAAGTGTAAAAGATTCCCCTACATTCTAAAAACATGTCAATCATGCAACCAAAGTGGAGTGGACGTACTAATCTTAGTCCAAAATTACTTAATTTGTATTTTTCTTGTTTCTTCATTTGACCTAATGATGATTTTTTTCAAAAAATGTACATGTCACCTCGATAATCAACTATGAATTGATTTAAATATTTTGCCACTTTATGTCCACCAGAAGTTTCTATATAAAATAATAGAAAATAAAATGTGACATTAAAAGAAAACTAAATTGTGCCCTGCACATACATTTAAAAACCTTTTTAAATATTCTAAGTGTAGTGATGAGTGTTATTGTGTAGACGTCATAATGAACCTCACCGCATCTATCCACCAACACACAAATGCACCCTTTTCTGCTAATGTAGGCCGGAAAAAGATATTTGCATATCTTTGCAAATTTGACCACGAAACGAACGATTAGAGAGGTGCTCTAGTGACGCATAGCTCAAACTGTACCGTCAGTCAAGCTTCCAAGACCAGTTAAACATGGGGAGATAAACATGAAGAAAATAAGTGGTCAAATGGAGCGTTGTCTTTAAAGTTAGTTAATTTCAATGTATGTTCCCCAAACATACTCACGGCCCTAATATTTACAGAATCATCTGGGGAAAATCACTAGAAATGGGTCACGTTGATTATTTCTTAACACTTACTTATTTTGCTCTCTTAAGTGCTTTTCTAATTGTTGACGACCAATACGCAAAATAGGAGCACCGATTTATTTAAAATTGTGCAAGATTATTATCTTTTTATTATTCTTCCATGCCCTTATTAGAGAGACTATTTTGGCTTTTCTTATCTGTTGTAGAAAAGATTAGGTCAATTCTAAGGAAGTTTATGGAATAAATTCCATAACATGATTGACTCAATGATGTAATCTTATCAGCTTTTGCAATAATAGTAATTGATAATAATAGGTTACATTTGTGCAGACACCCAATTGATGCTGAATATGGATTGCTGATTATTTATATTCTGTCACCAGAATGAGTAAAGTGGCCGTGCATTAAAGATTAACCAATCACAAATCCAACATCAGGGGAGAACACCCTCTGTGATGATGCACAGGTTATAGCATATATAGTTTGTGATTGGCTCATATTAGCTGCCTCATATGAAACAATTGGCAATACCACATGTCTAGTGTGCACTCAGCTTTGATTTTTGTGTTACTTTACTCTTCATCTTGTCTTTATTTTCAAGCCTTTTCTATTCTGCATCTTGTTTGATCGTACTTTTTGTTTTTTATTATTTTATTATTTCCACTGTAATGAACCAGTGTTGGTACTGGTTTGGAATATGTCATTAACCTGTACAACAGGACTTCCAGATGCAGATATTGTTGCAGCAGTAATTTCATATCTCTCTTTGGGAGCCTATTCTGTTATGTTCTGGGGTATTGTTTCCTGTATTGAGGTAATGTCAACTTGTGGTTGAATGACGCAATTTGGTTTAATTTATTTCCTCTTTTTGCATCTGTGCCTTTTCTTTTATGCCTATTGTGTTGCTTTAATTATTTTTTTTTTTTACAGATTGCTATAGGCAGTTTTTCACTTGCACATTAACATACATACATATAAGCTAGTTTATTTACGTTTCTCCTAAAAGGTGAAATATACTTGGACTTTAAGTCAATATTTAAGATTTTGAGACCAGGCCTGACCTCTGCTAAAAGGCAACAAATAGCACAAATACAGATATTTAGCATTATAGCTGGTGTTAGAAACAAAACATTTTATTAAATATTCCCACCGTGTGTGTATATGAATATAAAATCATGTTTGCGAATGTTTGAGCCTGTAGTTTCAATAGTCTCTTGTCTTAAGGCAATCTGTTATTTTGATTCAACACATTTATTTGGCCTTGAAGAAACTACAGTTTTATATGAAATATGAATCTGTGACATTTCCTTACTGCAACGGAAATTATATTGGTGTAATTTGCATCGGGAGGATTTTTGTTCATGTATTGTTTTTGTCTTTCTCAGAAGTCACTGAAATTGTAAACTCAAACTGTTTCACATTAGATCTACACTCCTGCTTACTTATATTTCTACGGACAATCAGGTACAGATTAATTGACTAATACGTCAAACAGCTCATTAATCTTCTATGAACATTCCTTCTAGAATGCATATGCTATATACCAATACCCTGCTGTAAATAATTTAGGTTGTAGTATTTGATCTCTTTTGTTTGGACAATTGCTGGTATGTGACAGTTAACAGTGTCATCACTTTGGCAAGAGACTGTCAGTGCAGTGCACCCATTGTCAACATCCCCTTTCAGTTCAAAGTAAGGTTGTTTTTATAATTGTATATCTTGTTTCTTTTTTGTTGTAAACTGACAATATTGGCAGATGCTTGTTGCTCACTGAGAAATCTAAACACCTACAAACTTATGGTTATTGGTGATTTATGTTCTAATAGACATGTTGTTGGTTTTATGATTGATAACGTTTTATGATTGATCACGTTTTACGAGTTAGGTAATGAGTTATCTATAGTGTCTTTGTTGCTAAACATGCACCACCAATATTGTTTATTGTGCCCCTATTTTGTATGAATCCATATTTGTTTGGAAGGACAACTGTAGGCCTACTTTCTACCAACATAAAAGCACTTTTCAAAAGCACACTTGCAGATTAATGCTTTTGGAGATTGTACATGAGCTTCAACTGCTTTTCATTTTCACCAAATTAAATGGGTAACCACTTATGAGTTGTTTCACAACTCACAATGTCTTATTTTTTTGATTAAGTAATGGAACCATACTACGGCCATAAGTGTCCTTGTGTAAGTTAAACTGGAGAAAAAAAATGTTAATGTCTGAAGATGAACTTTTGATAAAATACCTATTTTTGAAACATGTTGCATAAGGCACTGATGTTTATCATATGCACTTATACTGTTATCCCTTTCATTTCTGTTACTCACACAATCTTGAAGGTTAACGGTAACTAGGCTATTGTTTAACCTTTTGTTTTCCAGGGGGATTGGTCAGGCTACAGCAAAGACAAATTTGCTGTAATTTTGCTGTAGTTAATTTGCATGGTCTCTTGGAAGTTGTTTGGTGGTGTGAAATGTCATGAATATTAATGTGTGGCTTTATATGTAGCTGACTTTCAGTATGGTAGCAAATAAGATTAGATTTTCTTTTGCAGTATCTTGTTTGTAAAAATCAGATGAAATTGCTTTGATTGTTGTCAAGTCCTTATCAATAAAATAATCTGTATTTGTTTACGTAGCCTATGTTTTTTGTAGTGTGTGTGTGTGTGTGTGTGTGTGTGTGTGTGTGTGTGTGTGTGTGTGTGTGTGTGTGTGTGTGTGTGTGTGT
>JAOPJL010000089.1:9949558-9961837 GCA_027123545.1 Trisopterus esmarkii | reverse complement strand
ACACGCACACACACACCCACAATAACACACACGCACAGTCACATAACACAGACACACACACACACACACACTCGCACAATAACACACACACACACACACACACACACACACACACACACACACACACACACACACACACACACACCGTTTCCTTGCACCTCCCGTAGAAGCAGTCTAGTCCTGACCTCTCTAATTGGGCTTGGAATGAGGCCCCAGACATCTTGGGCCAAATCAAAGCTCCAGAACAAACGCAGGAAGGGAGGCAGGCAGGGCCCGGCCCTGGTGAGCCTTGGAGGGTAGCCAGCCTCAGAGTTGATGCTAGTCTAACTCCACAGCAAACTGCAGTTTCAACTTGAAATGGAAAGAGTTACTTAAGCTGAAAAGTTATTAAGTTATTATAAGTGCTGTTAATGTAATATTTTATTAAAAAAATTATAATAATGTATATATATCTCATAATGCAACCAGTGTTTTTTACAGAGGTGTTTATTTCTCTAATGAATAGGTAATAACGGCGGGGGGTGCAGAAGCGTGTTTTTAAGTCATTTATATAAATTAACAAAAAGATATTTGGGGCACCTTAAGCCAAACATACTTAACCACAACTAACACAAGCGTCTTCCCTCAAATCGATCCGGGGTCCATCCCTGCTGGCCCTTGACAGAGGGGGCCCGACCGGACCCCCGTCGCCGCCATATGCCTCACCACCGCGGTGACCATGGCCTTCATCTTCATCGGCCAGGTCAACGTGCTGGCGCCCATCGTCTCCATCAACTTCCTGCTCACCTACAGCTTCGTCGACTACTCCTACTTCAGCGTGGCCATGGCCCACAGCCGGCCGCCCGCCGAGGCCCCGGCGGAGGCCCTGCCGCCGGCCAAGCGGCTCCACCTCCAGCCCCTCCTGGAGGTCCGCCACCACAACTACGGCTCCGGGAACCGAAGCCCCGCCACGGGGAAAGGAACCCTGCTGGAATTCACCCGGGACATGGATCGGATCTTCTCGCTCGACCCGAATGGGAACCTCGCGGCGGAGAGCGGCGAGGGGGAGTCAGGGATGACACAAGCGCCTAGCAGCAGCAGCAGCGCAGGTAAAAGCAGGACGGCCAGGGACGGGGCCAAGCAGGCCCTGTTGGAGAGCTTCAGTTTGGACCAAAACGTGAACCTCTGCAGCGTCGAGGAGCCACCCCGGGGGGTTTCGGAGGAGCCACCCCGGGGGGTTTCGGAGGAGCCACCCCGGGGGGTTTCGGAGGACCCGCGTGCAGACGACGTGATCTCTGGGCCCGCGCCCCTACCGGAGGTTCCACGGGTGGGAGGACCCCCTAAACCATCTCTCTGTCATCGGGATCTGATGGCCGGCCCTCAGAGCCCAAACACAGGTGAGCGGCTTGGTGGCGCGGGTGGCCCGGTTGTTTTTTGATTCGACGTTTAATAACGTAATCCTAACCTATTCTCACATCTCCCCAAGGAGCCGCGTTCAAGCTTGGGCCCCCGGGTTTGGACATCAGAGCCATGCCTGATTCGTCATATGGAATCTTCTGCAACCACTGGGTTGCTCTGATTGGTGTAAGTGAAATGGTAGAGAACAGTGTCCTATCTGCAGTACATATGTTCTGCAGTATTAAATCTGTATGTTGGATCATTAGTAATTTTAAACATTAGCATTCACATGAATTATTTAATCAGTCCAATGTAGGTAAACGTACGAGTCCTCCCTTACAGGCGGTGGGCTCCGTCCTCATAATGTTTGTAATCCATTGGGTCTATGCCCTGGCAAACATAATGGTGGCTCTGGTGCTCTTCTTATACATCGGGAAGACAAGTCCTGGACTACCGGAAGGTCTTTACTACATTTCCTTCCCCTTGATCAAGATTTCACTTTGTTGTTGTTGTTGTGGTTGTTGTTGTAGCAGCAGTAGCATTAACAAAAGTGACGTTACATATTGCAGGTTTAAACACATTGACTAACACAAACCTACTCAGTCTTGATTATGTTGTTGCTAATGGCCAATGACCAATGGCCATCACCAATGGCCAATAGCCATATTTGCAATATGGCTATTTGATTTAAAGAGCTTTTACTCACCGTTGTTTTTGATACAAAAATCATTCTTTCTACAGGAACTGCAGCTCAATTCAGCATTTTATCATGGCTCAAGTTGACGCTTGGCACTATTGGAAGGTTTTTAAGAAACTTATATTTATTTCCTTGTTTTCATTCCTCAAGTTCTTGAATGTATAAATATATTTTATGTCTCATTTTTCACAGTGTAATGTTTTCCATTAGGAGAAAGGCATCTCTCAGAGACCAGGTGGTGATGACACCATCACTGAGTTGGGTCGGCATGGAAACAAGGCAGTTGACGGAAGAAAATGCAGACTTTGCTTCACGCCATCGCCATCACCAATCCTCTTACATCGAGGTTATGCGGCTAGTGCAACTTCGCTGAATGACTTGTATATAACTTACTGTTACATGTAATGCTTTGGCCTCCTCAAGATCTTCTAGGAGTTCAGGAGTCAATGATTGATCTACCTGCAACTTGCACATCATACTGTTTTCTCCATAACCAAATGATGGGAAATTCACTGAATATTTAAAGGCTATTATTTAAATAAAATAATACAATTGTCTTCAAACATGTTACAAGCTTACCTTCCGTAAAGACTCTCATTGACTTTTCAAGGTACTTACTACATTCTAGCAAACGTAGACACGTAAACTGACTTTTTTCAACAACAAAACATTTAAATATTGCCCACTATATGATGTTGAAAAAAGGGATTCTGTCGTTCAATGACTAATTGCAGTTTGATCTTCAATGTGCTCTTATTGGGAATGAGCATATTTAAGAAGGTATTAGGCCCCCCTTCAGTAGTAACTAGTTATTACTATCCTTGGTTGTTTTGTCTTTTTTGGTGGTTGAATTTCAGTTAGATTCACACACAAAAATAACTCGTTTATGGGGTGCCTTGGGGCCGCTTTTCTTACTTGGCAAGTCATCCTCTTGTCCAGAAGCTACTGCACTTCCCAGTGAAATAGCGGAATTGGGTGGAAACCACTATCGCTGGTGTGTGTGGGAGGAGCCCAGGCGCCTGGGATGTGATAACAGGCTTCTGTGTGAGCTTTGCTTGTGCAAACTCTATAACTTATTACCGCCATTGGACTCAATGGCGTTTAAAGGATTATCGGAGGAGTTATATTGACTCATTTCACTCTAAACAGTTATCGCGCTTTCCGATGAGGAAATTCACCGTATGTAGACTATACTCTCAGTGTCCCACGGACCCCTTTGCAGGACTTGAATCATGGAAACGTGTTTTTTGAATCACGTCCTTAGTTTCTCACTGGTGGCCTTCTTGGTGGTGCCGAGCCCCCTCGAGGCACAGACCTACACCACCACCGACAAGGGTGCAGAAAGGATAACGTTAACGGGTGGATCATCTTATTCCACCGGCAGTGGCACCCAGGAACAAGAAGGCGACACGGCGGAGAGTGGGAAGACCGCGGCGTCATCGGCACCCGCAGTAACGCGTTCAATGCACACTGAGACCAGCACGTTACACAGGCGCTCCGGTGGGAGCCAGACTGCTGGGAACTTTGGTAAGAAGTGTAGGATTTATCTGTTAACTTTTTTTTTAATCGAAAAGTCTTGGCTCTGTTTTCAATTTGTGAAGGATCCCTTTATCTTCTCAGATTAAATGCCAACATCGTCAAAAGCATTGTCCGTGGGTGTTGCAGGCTATTCATCGTATTTATGGGTTAGATGATAACAATATATCTCAGGGTGATTGGAAGCGTGGTAAAAAAAGCAAAAACAAAACGGTAGTCATCTTTTACTGGCCCATCTGACAGGGTGGCAAAACAATTGAGCTCTGCACAGCAGCACAACTGTGGAGTTGTCCCATCGGCATCATTGCCTACAATAATCCACCACGGTCTGTTTTTGGTCCAATCGATGGTCACCTATGAGTATGACACTTGGCGTGCACTTTCTCACATGGCACATTTCAAATTCTGGACCTGTCTCTCAATGATGAAGCTCCACAAGCTGTCTGACGAATAGCCTTCTCAGATGATATATACTTGTATGTTCTGTAAATGCTGAGAGTGGTTCATGAAAGGGAGCTGATGTTTGGTAGGTTTACAGCAGCACTGTGAACATTCTGATTTATTCTAAGTAGGCCTACATAGGGCTCCCCTAGACATGGGTGATTAATGATAATGAATTCTGAGCACCCATCTTGACCCTTGGCAGGAGTTCAGTTAAAAGGAGGGCAAGATCGGATATCACTACCAGATTTAATAGTCAAATCAACTAATGATGCCCATGAAATGGAGAAAAACAGATTTTACCGGGCTGCTTGTTTCAGTATAAAAAGGTTCATACATTTTTAACCTTTTAGATGGTAGAACAATCTCAAAAGTAGTCCAATGTACTAAATTGTCTTATCTATTGAGAAGACAATAATAATACATGCTTTATCGGTACCTACATGATTTTTCAAATAACAAGGAAACACATTACATTTTCCCTGTTAATGTTAATCTGCATTTTTGGAAGGCATTGAACAACCCAGTGTCCTTTGCCACAAACATGGCAAAACATAAAAAAAAAGTTATTCCAGACAAACAGATATGTTTAGCTTTTGTCGTAGGAATCCCACATCAATGGTGAGCGTTTTCCTACTGGCCGCCCTTTGCTCGCTCAGCTTTAGGAAGGAAATGGCTGACACCCAGCGGACACTGTCACCGCCATATTTAGGGTCTTCTGCCAGGCCTTTG
Source organism: Trisopterus esmarkii (assembly GCA_027123545.1). Lineage (NCBI taxonomy): Eukaryota > Metazoa > Chordata > Actinopteri > Gadiformes > Gadidae > Trisopterus > Trisopterus esmarkii. The sequence goes on along the minus strand of JAOPJL010000089.1, from coordinate 9,957,054 downwards.
TTTAATGCAGACGGGGCTTGCTTGACCAACAGCTCTCCGCCCTGAACGATTACGTGCATGAAGTCTTCTTCTAACACGATGACTCCAATGTCCCCACACACCCCCCCTCCCCCCCCTAAGTACAGGAAGTAGATCATCTCTTGGGATCTCTCCACTCTCTGGTCAGGGAGTGGAGTGGTTGAATTAAGGCGTTGATTTTGTTTTGTTGATATTTTGATTATCAGATAATATATAATGTACTTTACAAATCGCAGAAGGGAAATTATCATGTATTGAAAATACAATACAATTGAGGTATTTTTCAGAAAAAGTACAATATTCAGAGACACAAAAGCCTGTGAGGCAGACCGACAGACTGATCACTGAGCTTTATTTCTCCCAGCCACCGAGCAGACGGAAGCGTCCACAGAAACGGGCCGGACATCGTTGGACCAAAGCGCCCTCTACTCCACGGAGCTGCCGTGGTCCACTGAGCTTACTGAGCAAACGCAGGCCACCGCGGTCCCTAGCAGCACGGACTGGGAAGACCTCCCCACGCCGGGCCAGCAGCAGGACGTCGCGTCCCCCTCCGCCCTCTCGCTCAAGTCCGCTCCTTGGACGGCGACCGAGGGACGACGCGACCAGTCCCTCCGTCCGGGCCCCGAGAGCAGCCGGGGGTGGGCCCTGGCAGAGACCACTCCCCTGGGGGCCCCGGAACACACCGACAGCACCTACATCTCCACCACCCTCAGCCGAGCAGGGGAGAGGACCCTGCTCTCCGTCACCTCTTCGTCCTCCTCTTCCTCCTCCTCCTCTTCGTCCTCCTCTTCCTCCTTATCATCATCATCATCCTCGTCCTCTTCCTCTTCGTCCGCGTTAAGCAACAGCAGCTCCACCTCTGTTGTCACCGAGACGGACGGCTACGGCTCCGAGCAGTCCCTCTCCACACAGGCGCTAGGGGACGTGGTGTCCACTGAGGACTCTACAGGGAAGGCCCCGTCGACCGGGGCCGACGACCAGGACAGGACAATAAAAGTAGTTCTCCACCACCACACGAGCTCCCAGGGAGAGGGGCATCACGGGACGGGTAGCCTGGAGCCACTCAGGGTAACCGAGCCTTTGACCGAGCCACCAAACCCCACGCATCATCATCATCATCAGCGTCAACCCTCGTCCATCTCCGAAGAGACGTCAAGCTCCGCCCCCCCGCATAGCCAGACGGGGACGGACGTTTACGAGACGTCCGCAACCGACCGAACGGAAGGGGTTTCGGCGGTGGTCTCTCCCTCAGCACCGGGAGTCTCGGAGGCCAGCAGCCCCGGCAGCAAAAGCTCTTGGACCGAGACGGACGGCGGCGGCGGCGGCGGCGGCGGCGGCGGTGACTCGAGATTCAGCTCCAGCGCCACGAGCGTCGACGTTTCCACGGACATCCGGAGCCAGACCGGGGGGGTGTCTCAGACGGCAGAGGATGAAAGCACAGTGTTGGGTCTGACAACAGCACCCCCTACAGTCGAAGCTAGCACCGCCACCACGGATGACTTTTCGACCAGGTTTCTGTCGAGGCAGTCGCCCTACACAACCCGGACGGACGGCGGAAGCATCGGTAGTGGGGTTCTCACCACCATGCCTACTGCTGTTACACACAGGTACTCGCCCAGGGGTTTTACAGCCATAATGCATACAACATTCATTTGCCTATGATTAGTGGAGGCCATGCCTAGACCAAACGTTGTCGCTAGTTTTGTCTACACACTCGCTTACACACACAATCAATCCGTTTTCATGAAAACTGATTCCTCCTTAGATGGCCTTTTGCTTTGGCAAGGTGTGTTTTTCTTCAAGGGAGATGGTAGCACATTGAAGGGTTAGGGTTATCTGGACCTCCGGCGGTATTTGTTCCTCGACTAACATGACATGTAATCAATCTGTTAGACTTAACAGTACAGTCTGTGGTGGTATCATATGGTACAGTAAAAATATATACATATTTATTTAAACTGTAATGCTCACTTTATTAAGTCAACTCGCTTTCGACCTAATCAATGGGTTTATTGACAGATCGCAAGTTACGACCGAGGAGGAAGATGGGACAGGTAAACCTACCCCTTCCACCTCCATTCACACCCAGGCCCCCTCCCGTTTGCCCTCCCTACCACCCCTCCCCACCCTACCTCCCCAACCCAGCAGCAGCAGCAGCAGCAGCAGCAGCAGCAGCAGTAGCAGCAGCAACAGTACCCTCAATGACAGGGATGTCACCCCCACCCAGGGGATGCCAACCCAGCAATCAGCCACCACGGCCCCTAGAGCCCCCACTCCCCCGGCCGAGCCCTCCTCAGTGGCTGCCCCCTCATCCCCCCGACAGCCTCCGTCTCCAGACTTGACCGAGAAGAGCCCCACAGTGGAGACCACCCACAAGCCCACAGTGGTCACCCCCCCATCTGTCTGGCGGAAGACGAGCACAGCCAGTCTGGGGACCACCACTGCTCCCACCACCACCACCACCACCACCACCGCCACCACCACCACCACCACCACCATCACCACCATCACAACCACCACCATGCAGAGCAGTAGCCCTGCTACTCCCCAAGCCCGGAGCCCACCCCCTCCTCTGGCCGCAAGCACACCGCCACCACCAGCACCACCGCAGACCACAGCACTGTGGAAACCTGGGACCAGCAGGGGAACAACTGCAGGGGTCACCTCCACGGTAACCACGGTAACCACGGAAATGGCGTCCCCCCCAAAGCGTCTGCCTGGTGAGTGGGGTCCGCAGCACGGCTTATTAAGTAAAGTTAATAGAAAGAAAGTATTTTTTAAATGCGGCTGATTAAAAGATTTTTAAACTGCTTTATTTCTCGATATTAACCAGCACTCAAATGTTATACAGAACTTAGAGGGGTTAAACTATGTTCATTTGGTTAATTCGTTTTGACTTTCGTTAAAAGACAACCGCCGACCACAATCTTATGGACAAAATATGTCTTTATAAACCTCTCCAGGCAACCCCTGTGCACCGAATCCTTGTAGGAACGGCGGCATGTGTGTGAGCTACGGGAGGCAAGAATTCACCTGCCGCTGTCTCCAGGCGTGGACGGGCCCCACCTGCACTCAGGGTGAGTTTCTCTCTGCTGCCCACTACGCCCCTACACATGATGACTACAGTAGAAAGGTACGATAAAATGAAGCATATATGTATGCATATGTATATCTATATCTATCTCTATATAGATAGTGTGTTTTATATATATATATGTATAGATATAGAAATAAAAAATAAAGGTTGTTTGACTGATACAAAGTGTGTACATCTACACATGAGGAAGCCAACAAATAAATGTGCGGCGTACACTTAACTGATAAAGCGACGACATTCATTGAAATGAGTTATACCTAGTCTAATAATCGTGACGGTTTTATCACACGCCATGCGCCATAAATGCATTGCGTGTGTGTGTGTCTGACTGAATGTGTCTAGACATGGACGAGTGTGCGGGGAGCCCCTGTCCCTCAGGGGCCCGCTGTGTGAACACCCGGGGGTCCTTCAGCTGTGAGTGCCCCATGGGCTTCGACCTGGAGGACGGTCGTGCCTGCACCCGAGGTGAGAGGGCGGAAGCCCCCCATGCTTCTATCCAGTATACACGCTGCCGACACACAGCGGCGAGCAAGGGCGAGGTAGAGCGGGTTGGGCCGGTAACCGCAAGGTTGCTAGTTAGGGTCACGTCGTTGTAGTAACACAAATAGTAGATATTTTGTATGAAATGTTTTTGTTTGAGCTGCTATTAGAATCTATCGCTTCAGATTAGTGTATATATACTTCGACACTATATATTAATATTATTATATATTTTTATTTTATTTTTTTATAATCATTTTAACAGCAAAGACCTTTTTGGGAACCTTCAGCATCAACCGCCTGCCCCCCGACCCCGTCCTCTCCAGGAGTGCCTTGACGTACGAGATGCACAGGGACATCGTCCAGCTGGTGAGGGGGAAATACGTGGCGGCAATGCTGCTCTATATAAGCCCCGTGAATGGATGTCCAGGGGGCATTGGTCATTTTCTCTTTTTTTGCCAAACAATTTTTACGTGCACTTATGCTTTAATCACACATATGTTTTTACTTATGTTTTGGTCAAGAAAGGGATTCAGACTCTAATGGTTTTTCTGTCCTTTTTCCGTCCTTAGTTGAACGTTTCACTATCGCTTCTACGTGGCTATAGCCGTTCCACGCTGAGTAGGAGGTGAGAATAAAAAAGTATTTTATTATTCTAATAGTTTGCGTAAAGGTTTGCTATTGTATTGTACAGGACCGCAGATACAGCAATACATTGTAAGAATGAGGAGTTATAGGTGCACATCTTTGTCTTATGCAGGCGTAAGAAGAAGCATGTTTCACCTTTTCAAACAATTTTCTTCTTTCCTATGTTTTCTTCTTTACTCTACCTCTCCCTCATTGCCTTTCCCTCTGCGGTCTACATTGCTCAACTTCACCCCTTCTCTCCCCTAGGGCCCCTTCTCTCTCTCTTCTATAGGTACTCTGTATGTTTCCTGGTCCTCGTCTTAACTCTGCTTTGTATCTCTCCACACACTTCGATTCCCGAACCCATCCTAGGAAGGAGGACGGCCTGCGCATCCTGGCCGTCCACATGTTCTCCCTGTCGGCTAACGTTACCAGCGATGAGGTCTACAACAGCGTCCAAACGTCCCTCACTAACTGCAGTTCCGCCTCGGCCCACTGTGGGGTGGTGCTGCACCACCAACTCACCTATCACGGTATCAATCACGTATTTATACATTAACTACATTTATTACATTCATACATTTTTATTTCAAAGTCATCCTCTGTATGCTTGACACGCACATACAATGACACAGACACAAACACACACCCACACACACATATTTTCTTATACAGTTTATGCAATGTATTCCAATGACAAGCCCTTTTACTTTTGGCCTCTCTGTCTCTCTCTCGCTTTCTCTCTTTCTCTCTCTCGCGCTCCCTCAAAATGTGCGTGCTGTAGTAGTGTGAGGTAGATTGGCTGCTTGACACACAGAGGACCAAAACAAAACAACCCTTTTTTTACAAAAAATTTCTTGAGATACAGGGCTATTCATAAAACGACCAGGCAAAATGATGCTGCTTGCCGACAAGCTGTTATGTGGATGAACAGGGCTTTTCACTTTCTTTAGCTTTTATTTGTTTTGACCATGTTGCTGGAGTCCGGGATCTGTAAGCGGGTTATGTGCGAACACAAACTCAGCACATCAACACCATGTAGACTGGCTGCTGTAGAAATACACTTAAAATCCCCTTCTGAAAGCTTCATTCACTCCACACAAATGAGTTTTCCTTGGTAGAATATCCCCGTAGCTAAACAGGAAACAAGGCGTAACTCCACCCTTTCCAGTTTTTGATTTCCATCCTGAGCTCTGTGCCGTCTCCCCCCACAAGTTCTGCGATAACATAGTAGAACGGCCTGATCTGAGGTAAAGACAACGACAACAACAGCACTGCCAAAGACCTGTATGATTCTTGTATACTGTTTGTGGATTGCCCACTGCATGCCTTGTGATGCAGATATGTGATTATGTGGGTTCTTTGTAAAGCACTCTGAATGAAATGTGTGTTTGTGTTTGTGTTTGTGTTAGGGTTGACAGCTTTGACCCAATTATATGAACCCTTTTGCCTTGTCGTGTCTCTCCTCAACAGTCGAGAGTCTCTGCCTTGCCCAAAACATACAATGTGACACAGAGCGCTCATCCTGCATGGACAGCAGTGGTACGGCCTTCTGCCAGTGTGTACCAGGCTACTATAAGCACAATCCTGATGATCTCTCGTGCATAGGTAAGCAGATAACTTTTTTATTTTACCAACCAACACAATACCAGGCACGGGTTGCATGATGTTGTATATGATCAAAATCCACACAATACATGTACAAGCGTTAGCAATCCTTGGACCGTAGTTAGCATGACATGAATTAAAGGTGCTGTAGTTGAGTGTCATGAGAGAGAGAGAAGGAAAGTGGTCTGCTCACCTTAACCTGACGCAGAACCAGAACAGGGTTACGACTGCGTCAAAGCGTCCTGTGTGGTCGTTGCGTTGCGTCGACGTGAAATCATAATCAGCCCTTTACTTTCTTGCCATCCATTGTGAAGTGTTTTGTTGACGCATCTGTGATTGACAGGAAAGATGAATTCCTCAAACCAAGAGATGCCGTAATTGATCAGATATTAACCGAGCGTATTGTAAAATCTAAAAAGGCTTACCCAGAGCCAGGCGCACTGAACTCAGGTTCAGACGTTATAATTGATATGGAGGTAAGGGATTATGCAAGGCGCTTTTATCTGCAAACCTTTTGATTCTTTGCTTCAGAATGTGGAGATGGATACAAGTTGGAGAACGGCACCTGTGTGCAGTAAGCTGTTTTCTTAAACCTAACATAATGGATGTATTGTACATATTTGAAAATAATTCTGTACTTATCACATCATTTTGTCATCTCATGTTTCAGGTGCATGTTTGGGTTTGGAGGGTTCAACTGTAGCAACTGTAAGTAGGCAACCCTTTAGATACCATGACTTTATATCTTTATATCATACCTAAAATAATGGGGACTTATGGGGAAAAGCTTTGGTACTAACAGATACTTTTTTTCTTCAACTTGTATCCGTTGCAGTTTACAAGCTGATTGCCATCGTGGTGTCGCCTGCAGGGGGCGCCCTCCTCCTCATCCTCATCATTGCTCTCATTTTTACATGCTGCAAGTAAGAAGCTGCTACACACAAGTCCACTGGACTGGACCCCTTTTTGAGCCATTGCTTATCCGATCACAGTTCTGACTAGAACACAACGAGCCAGCCGATTGTCCAATCACTGTGCTGAGGGCCGTGGCCTAGTCAGAACTGCGTTGTGGATAAAACTATTGATTTTATCATATGTCACAGCCATATGGAATGCTTGAAACAGGGTGTGAACCGTCCTGGAAATATGAGAATACCTTGTAGTCCTGGAAATATGTTACACTGTAACTTTGTCTGGGCAAACCACTTTGTTTCCTACTTTGCATTGATACGTAACAAGTACAGGTGAGATGAACATAAACATTTACCTAGCTGACGTATTAATGCAAAATGTTCAGAACAAATCCACTAACACAAATGGGAAGATGACTCAGAACTTGAAATCTTTGGAAAGAATGTAAAATGTAACTTGATATTCACCTTTTCAACCTGTTCTTCTCAGGAAAGATAAGAATGACATCAACAAGATCATTTTCAAGAGCGGAGATCTGTCTCCGTTCACCGACTTCCCCAAAGGCAACCGTGTGTCCATGGAGTGGGGCCGAGAGACCATAGAGATGCAGGAGAACGGCAGCACCAAGAACCTGTTGCAAATGACAGATATCTACTACTCTGTAAGGATACCACACTATGTTACACACACACACACACACACACACACACACACACACACACACACACACACACACACACACACACACACACAC
>JAOPJL010000089.1:9868019-9878539 GCA_027123545.1 Trisopterus esmarkii | reverse complement strand
ATTCTCTCCCTCTCTCTCTCTCTCTCTCTCTCTCTCGCTCTCTCTCTTTCATTTCTCTCTCTCTTTCTCTTTTAACTGGTTTTCAGCGCCGACCCCCCACACCCTGAATCCCTTCCATTTTTATTCTGTGATTTGGGCCACATTCGCCCCCCTCCCTCCACCCTTTCCTCCCTCCCTCCCTCCCTCCCTCCCTCTCTCCCCCTCGTCTGTCTGTCTGTCCATCCGTTTTTTTACGTATTTGCGTCCGTCCTTGTGTCCTCGTGTCTTGTCGTGTGGTGTCTTGTTTTACTCAGACGGGGCGGATTAATGTTTGGTTCACAGGGACATTATCACCGTTTTGTTTCCATCTGATTTGTTTTCCTGAAACAAAGCCATTTGCAGCCTTTGTAGGTGACACTCATTCAAAACACATTTGTAAATCGATCAATCTGCACCTGTCACTCTGAAAGTAGCAAAAACCAGCCGTTTTTGTGTGGCTGTTTACAAGGATCTACCTTTACATACGATCGGAGGGAACGGCAAAAATGATGTTTCTGCCGATTAACTTGTCGGTCGTGAGATCCAAATGGCTTTCATAAATACTCCCTGAGGTGATGACCTCCGTGCACATGTACCTATGTGCACGTCATATCTCCGCATTGTGTTCACCCATCATACTGTATGTAACTGGTTCCATTCCTTACAATACCCTACTGTCATTACCTTTCACCATATGTCTTTAATGATTCTTGTACCAAGAACATGCATTCACATGAATAAACACATGGGCACGAAGGCACACACACACACACACACACAAACACACACACACTCTCACACACTCACACTCATGCACATAAACACCCACAAACCTACACACACACGCCTGTGCAAGGGATACGTTCTAAGCCGACAGATGGTCCTGCCTACTACTTTACTGCAGCATATTTTACATGGCCTTGTTGTCTGTGGACTTTTCAGGCCTGTATGAAAAATAAGATAAGATGATTCTTCATCACACTTTATCCACCCTATGGCTCTTCCTCTTTCTCGCCCTCCAATGCAATGCCATGTTCAGCTTAATTTTCTAGGTTTTCCTACCTACAATTTTTTGAGCTGAGCAAAATGCAAATGCCTAAAAACAATATGCACGCTTATTATTAAGTAAGGCCTCATTTTATTGCATGTAATAAACTGGATGTCAGAAGAGTTATATGTTCTTTAGGAGCTGCTAATGGTGGCAATGTTATTTATCTTATACACTACTAGACCTCATATCTGAGTTCTTTAAGTCTAAATGTTCAAAATAAATATAAATACAATTAAAAATATACATTTGTATTATATAAGCTAACCTATTCTCTGGGATACTAACATCAAGGGAAAAATCCCATATTGCTGAAAGGACTGAGTAGGTGGGCTGGTCAGTACATACACTGTGGGTTAAGCCGTTCAAACACGGCTAGCGCCAGCATCTCTCGGGTCTAACAGAGCCATTGTTTACCATGGAGTCTCTCGCCTCGATGAAGCGCAGCACTCAGCCAAGGCATTGTAGGTGACCTTCCAAAGCAACAGCAATCAAATTACAGGCTGACGCAAGGGGCCATGGGTTAGGGACAATTGCCTGGAGCTTTTTGATAAAGAAAAACGCGCTTCTCTCGGTCAGTAACAGCAACATTAATAAGCATATTTATTCTCGCCCACGCTCTCTTTGAATACAAGGTCCATTTGGAGACCAATTTGATAGATCTAGACCAGACCAATGTGTAGGACTTGGCACAGCACTAATGCAAGGACATACGCTCCAGCATATTTCAATAGTGTTCAACGATACGCTTGTTTGACGTTTCTACATGAATAAAAATGGAGCAACACCAGCACAGACACGTCTTGTCAGCCCAACCATTAGCTGCATGTATGCACACTATGCATAACAGTTAAATATAAATATTAAAAAGTTGTCTCGTGTTTCGACTGCACAAGGTTTGCGTCAGAATTCGCTTTTGCCGTCACTATACTTGTCAACACAGTGTCAACGTGCAGTTAATTAAACTTTCTAATTCCAGTATAAGCATACCATAATGAATAGATCTACGGATGTTTACAATCTTTACCAATGATGAGGCTGTATCCAATTATTGAGCCAGCGCACATACATGGTCCTTAAAATATTTTCACAAAATGTTACACAGCTATTTTTAATCAGTTATAGACCAAATCAAAAGGGAATCATTGCATTAAAACCATTGCGTTTGTTAATGTGAACAATCGAGGAAAAATTGGGATTCTACTTGTTAATAATGTGCCGCAAAAAATATCAACAATTTACTAATGTATATATATTGATATAAAAAAATAAATAGACATTGCTCCATTTCGGCAAGACTATACGATGAGCAACACTCAAGCGTAATTTAACAGTTTTAGTCTAGTTTTTATAGTTCTAGAGTCAAATTTATCTAAAATAACTTGTCTCCTTGCATAATACATAAATATTTCTTTGGAAGAGGGAGTAAAATGATTTCCATCATTTCAATAAATCATGATCTAGTTTTCAAAACGGCAAACAACATACCAGGTCTAAGGACGGCAAGGGGGCACATCCACACAGCATACATCCATGGTGTACTTGTATCTGTTGAACAGCACTAGCTCCCAGGGCTCCCAGTGTCCTGATGTCCACCGTGTTGCCACATAACCCAAGTCTGTGTTGCCTGTAGTTTTGATCTGTCCACCTCTTCGCCGTGTTTTTAAGAAGAAGAAACCATGGAGGCTCTTACAGCCGACTACGAGGAGGAAGTGGAGGAGGAAGAGGAGGAGGAGGAGAGTACAGAAGCAGCAGAATCTGAGGCAGCTATTGAGGAGCAGCAGTGGAGCGGGGAGGAGCCTGAACTGGACAGCCCCCCAGCTGAAGCCTTAGGGCAGGCAGAGGCCGTAGGAGAGGTCCAGGCTCCGGCCCAGGATCAGGTACAAGCAGTTATTGCTGTCTCAGACAGCCCTGTGGACAGAGAGATGGAGGAGGTGGAGCAGGAGGAGCAGGATGAGAAGGAGGAAGAGCAGGAAGCAGAGGGTGAGGAGAGCCCTGAGAAAGGTGTGTCCTGTGCTCTGATCCGTACCTGCATGTATCTGTACTGTTGGCAGGAACTGCGCACACTCACTTAGGCCCAATACAACATTGGGCACAAGCATTAGAATAGAGGTGGAATGGCAAGCAATGTTTCCATCGCTCTGCTAAGGCTGCAAGGCAACAAAGGCTTGTTGGTGAGAGAAGCCGTATTTCTCTTCACCCTTTGCTTTTCTTTTCTTTTCTTTGAAATGTATTATTCACAATTGCGGTTTCAGTTTCTAGCTGCATTTCTTGGGGCCAAAGTTCTGTGGTGATGTCAAGCGGTGCTGAATCATAATGCTTTTCTCGCAGCGATTTGGTCTGTGTTCCATCATGTTTACACATTGCATACTGCTGGTATGTCAGTGTTTGACTTTAGACAGATGATGTATGTCCGCATTATATTATTGGTCCAAGTTTCCTCTTTTCTAGCTGGACGTCGCCTTGGCTGTTTCATATCAAATGTTGTGTTGCTTCAATACAAGATGCCTTTTGAAATGTATAATATCCATGTCATATGAGTAAGTCGATGGCATTTTTCTGTCATTCAACACAGGTATATTTGTTTTCACTTGGTGTATCGATGTCATTGAAGCACCAAATCTATTTGACCTTACTGCTACTTTTTGCTGAAGTAATGCATTTGAACTAATTTAATAATTTCAGGCTTTAGTGTGAGAGAATGACAGAAATGCTATCTTGCTGAGTACCCACTATCTATCACTGCTCGGTTTCCATAAATCAGCGTCACAGTCGGTCCATCCCGGTTCCTTCACATTCCATGCCATTGTCTCATCCATCCAATGGAGTCCATGATCTCGCCGTTCTCCCTCAGTGATGGCTGTATCTGTGTTCTGTAAGTTTCTAAGGAGAGCTTCGCTTTTCATTATGTTTTGCATGGCTGGTCATTTTGTGAATCTGTAAAAAAAAGGAAGATCCTACTGAAAAGTTGTACTTTCAGCGTTGAAGATGGAATCGGAAAAGCAAGACAGTGAGCAGAGTGAGTCCATGAGCCCGTGCAGCATCGGCTCTGACAAGCGTGCCGAAGACAGCGCCGAGCCCCAGATGCAGGAGTTCTTTGCTGGGGAAAGGATGGTGCCGGAGAGTCCCACCATGGACATGCCCTGCTTTGTTCCTGCAAGTACTCCGAGCCTAGCCAAAGAACCGACACGATCAATGACACTGCAGCCTACGTACGGAGAGCCCATAACCGTATCTGAAAAGCAGCCTTCGGTGGAGATGGTTGAATTCACCACCATCATTGAACCCTCTGAATTCTCTCCATTGGAGGTCAAAGCCCATGGAGGAGACGCTGCGATGGAGACGCGTGACAAATCTGGGATGTCCACATATTTTGAAACCTCTACTGTGGATGTTGACGAAACTCCACGTAATCGAGCAGAAGGTTACTATGAACTGAGCACAGTAGGAGAGGAGAACACTGAAACTGATTCTTTGACCCAAGAAATCAGCTACAGCACCCTTGCTCAGATCCAGGAATTGCCAGGAACCAATAAAGGCGCAACAGAAGACACCAGGAGTTTCTTGTCTCCTGACAGAAATAATGATTGCAAGCTGTCCCCTGGCAAATTAGCTTTAGATCAGAGGAGTTACTCCCTCAATATTACGATTGGTGCAATGGATTCCAGTGGACAATGCAAACCTAGAAACTTCTCTCCTCTAGCTACGGATATAATGTCCTATACCAGTGGAAGCCTAGATGATACGGCGGACTACCTCCCAGTGACTACCCCCTCTGTAGAGAAACCGTCACCCTTTCCTCCCTTGATCCTGGAGACTGCCGCCTCTGTCACTTCAGATTGTTCCTCTCCTCCACAGAGTTCTGGGCCAGCTACCGTATCCAGCCCTCAGCCAGAGTCCCCTGGATCCCCAGAGGACACCAAGTATCCCTATAAAAATGGTACAGTTATGGCACCAGACCTGCCTGAGATGTTAGACCTTGGGACACGCTCTAGGCTGGCGTCGGATAACACTGACCCAGAAATCATGCCAAAAAAATCGGAGGCCCCCGCTGAGGTCTTCACTGGTGACCCGATGGCTAGTTTTGTCGCAGGACAATTAAGTCACTCAGGAAGCAAAACCGACAGCCAGATAGAAGAGATGGGCTATTGTGTGTTTAGTGAGTATTCGGGGCCCATGCCATCCCCCGCTGATGTGCTCAGCCCAATAGAATCATCTCAAGTCTTTACCCCCTCGGTCCTTGAGGCGAAGATGGCTGAGCAGGCTAGAAAACAAGCGGTTCGAGACACGTCGTTGGAGGACAAGAACCAGTCGATAGAGGTTGTGGATGCTGACATAAAACTAGACCAAAATCAGACCGGCAAAAAGGATGCAGATGAAGAAAAGGTTGAGGTAGACGTTAAGCTGGATAGGGCTGAAACTAAACCTGAGACCATAAAACCAAGCCCACCCACTGAGGCGTTCGTAACACCAACGGTGACGGTCACTCTGGAGGAAGGCGGGAGATGCGGGAGTGAGGCCGAACGCCAGCACAGCGGCGACGGTTCCGTGTCGGACATCGAGATCGCGGACTACGAGAGGCAGATACGGAAGTTGGAGATGGAGGACCGTCCTCTCAGCATGGAGGAAGAGCGAGAGCTCCAGGAACTGAGGGAAAAGGTCAAGCTTGTTCACCAGGAGGCCTACGAAGAGGTGGACGCTGAAGAGATGTACCAGCTGACTGGAGTTGCCAAAGATCACATCGCCAAGCCTGCCAAAACCTCCCCAGCCTCGTCTGTGGACAGCGTTATTGATGATGACAAGTTGCTCTCTCCGGTGCTCTCCCCAGCCAAGCGACAAGTGGAAGCCTATGGTTCTCCCAAAAGGGTGGTCTCACCAGTGTTGGGCATAAGCAAAGACGAGGCAGAGAGAAATATAAGGGAACAGAAGGAAGCAGAAAAGAAAGATAAGGAAGAAGTTGAGAGGAAAATTATGGAAGAGAAACAGAAGAAAGAAGAAGAGCAGAGAGAGAGGAAAGCAATGGAAGAGAAAGCTAAACTTGAGGCAGAGAAGATGTTGAGGGAGGAGCAAGAAATTAAAGAGAGGGAGATTAGAAAGAAAGAAGAGGATGAAAAGATTGAGAAAGAAATGAAAGCACAAAGGGAGAAAGAGGACAGAGAACGGGAAGAGAAAGAGAAGATAGCGAAGGAGTTTGAGAAAGAGAAGCAAGAGAGAGAGCAAAGAGAGAAAATAGAAAAGGAAGAGAATGAGAGGAAGGCAAAGGAAGAGAGAGAAAAGAAGGAGAGGGAAGAGAAAGAAAAGGAGATGGCTGAGAAAGAAAAGAAAGAGAAGGAAGAGAAAGAAAAGAAGGAGAAGGAAGAGAAAGAAAAGAAGGAGAAGGAAGAGAAAGTAAAGAAGGAGAAGGAAGAGAAAGAAAAGAAGGATAGAGAAGCGATAGAAAAGGAGAAGGCTGAGAAAGAAAAGAAAGAGAAGGAGGAGAAAGAAAAGAAGGAGAAGGAAGAGAAAGAAAAGAAGGAAGTTGAGGAGAAAGCAAAGAGGGAAAAGGAAGAGAAGCAAAACCAGAACATTCCTGAGCCTAAACCTGCGACAAGTGTTGGGGCAGCTTTGGGTACCACCGAAACTGTTGCTGGTCTGGGAGTGAAGCTGGGTGAAAAAGATACAAATGCCACTGAGAAGGATTCTTTGGAAGCTAAGGAGGAGGAGGAGGATGATATTGAGGTGTTGGATGGGACCGGGGAAAGAGCTGGGACTTCCACACAGGCTTGCAAGGAAACCCCAGAGCCCCGTGCGGCAATCGAGTCAGTGGTAACCGTGGAGGATGACTTCATCACTGTCGTCCAGACCATTGATGAAGAAGGAGAGGAGCCGGGACACAGCGTTCGCTTCTCTGCTCCCCCAGATACAGTCCACCATGTCCCTAGTGCTGAAGAGGGAGAGGAGTGTGTGGAGGAGGCTGAAGAGGCTGAGATGGAGGCTGGCAGTCTAGAGGAGATAGTGGATGTCCCTGAGGCCCAAGAGGTCCCATCCTCTCAAGATAAGGCCAAGACCATGGAGACAGAGGGACGGACGGAGAGCTATGACCGAGATGAAACCACCATCGACGACTCCATCCTAGACAGCTCCTGGATCGACACCCAAGGTTAGCATTTTAGTCACTTTTGCTGTGTTATTGGTTTTGCTATTTCTCATGTCTTTATTTGTCTGTCCCTTCCTACCTAACCTTATTCTGATTGTCCTTGCTTCAATGTTTTACTGCCTATTATCAGAAATTGCATATTTTTATTGATATATCTCTGACATTTTGGACTGCAGACGATGATAGGAGCATGGCCACAGAGATGGAACAGCTGTCATTGGCGCACAGCCCCGCAAAGACGTCTGACCTGAAGCAGGAGAAGCAACATGCCAAGAAAGAGAAGGCAGTGAAAACCATGGCTAAAGAAGGCAGGGCCAAGGGCCGCATTTCCACACCAGAACGCAAGCCTGTGCGTAAGGAACCGGTCTGCATCCCCAGGGAGGAGGCCAAAAAGAAAAAAGGTTAGTATAGTGACACTTATAGTGACTCTTGAGTCAACAGTATATGGTCGCAAATATATACACTTTCATTGTTTTTCCATTTCAGGATGACGAGTACACATATAGATGAGATATTATGGGATGTTTCCGGTCTTTCCAATGGTGTGAATAGCGTCCTCTGCCTCTTGTACCATAGCGGTGATCAAGAAGACAGAGCTGACCAAGAAGGCAGAGACCCGGTCCCCCGTCAGGAGGAGCACCATGAAGCCCTCCGCACGCCAGACGCGGCCCATCCAGCACCACTCCTGTCCCAGGAGGAGGGTTACAGGTGGGACTGTGGGGTGTCAAACGTCAAGCCACCACTTCATCATTCTTCTTCACTTCTTCTATGCTTTACCCCCATCATCCTTTTATTATCATGATTTTTTTCATATTACATTTTTTTTTTGTTATTGAATTTGCCATTTTTCCGTTTGTGTTGTAACACTTTTGTTTCTTTTTGCATTTCCTGCCAAATAAAAAAGATATTTCCACTTTCATCATTTGACTTTATTTAATTTTTTAAGATATTTTTTCTTATCATGCCAATGAAGTGTAACAAATTTGTATCATAAATGTGAAGATACGCTTGATACTAATACACAGTGCTATATCGATCATATCTGATAAAGAAAAATCTGTTAGATGTCAATACTAATTTATGAACTACCTTTAAATAATGGTCCAAGTGTAGCCTGTTTACTACAAGTACATGATTTTATAGATACTGAAGCATCAGCTGACCACCTGAGTGAAGATGAGTCAGTATTGGCACTTAAAAGTGCTGTTATTGAATCCTTCAATAATAACTCTGTCTTGATACTCCCAGTCCATTTTGTAGAGCTGTCGTGCTTGGTTCAGGTGTGGGTATAAAACGATCTATTATGTCAGGCTTTCGGCACACACATTCTGGTTAATCACATCAGTTGCCAGGCAACCGGTGCTATGCAGTTGGTATGCTTTGGCCTGATGGGTCTGATGTTCTTCTGTCGAAGAAACCGTTATTTCCAATGTATCCTCTGCTGTGTCACTGGGGGGGGTTTTGTTGCGTAATATAGAATATGTTGTTATTTGACGATGACGTGCTGTGTTTGGTAAACCTATGCCGGTGCTCATTTTATGTCGTGCAACCACATTACCGTTCACAGATTACGCCAAATATCAACTAGATTCAATACAATGCCAGATATGGATATTGGAAGTAGGCATGCACGTAAAAGTGCAGTTTTTAATCGAAAGTGTGTATTTGTGGGTTTATGCGTAGTGAACAATTTGTGAACAAATGTGTACTAAATGACCATCCCCCTACCATGCAGTGATGCGGCCCTTACCCGCGTCTGTCTCTCTGTTGTCCTGTATTCCCTTTCAATCTCTGTCTCTTCTTGTCGTGGCTCAGCCACTTCCACAGACGGACGCCACCCCTTCAGCGTTGCGCGGCAGTCCCTGGACCGAGTGGTGAGTAGTCCCGCCGCAATGTGCCCATTGGTGGAGAGAACAAAGTGTCCGGCCAGACGTCCGAAAAGCTGCCCGACAACAGCTTTTCGGACGTCTGGCCGCTTCAGTGATAAAACGGTGAAGCCAACCCTCAATTGGATGAGAGAGAGAAAGATGAAAAGAATGTAAGATCTAATGTACTGGTTTTCAAAGGGAATGGTAAATGGATTGTTTTTGTTTATTTACTATGGGTGTTAATTCCACCTTCAGGCATTCCTCCGATACTTTGTGGAACTCTTTCCACACGATAATGGCTTTTTTCCCCTCTTAAGTGACCATACCCTGCACATGCATTAATTAACCAAGTTGCTGCTTTGGAATTGGAGCTGTTCGCTCCATTTCTGTTATCGATTGAGTCCTGAAGATCCCCCACCAAACACAATTCCCTCCCCCATCCAACATCTTCCTACAACCACCTACATGTTTACATACGAGGTATGAATGCTCTGTCCGTATCCATTGTCGTTTACCTTTCTGAATCAGTTTGTCCCGCTGTATGGCAGGTGTATGTTTTCCATTCATAGATTCTGGGTTTAAAATGTTTCTTTTGTATTTGCTGTGTTCATCTTTCTGTTATCTTTCTTTTGGGTGACATTTTTCCTACACGCATGGAATGACCACCATCGTGGTCATCATCATCATCATCATCATCCCCATCGTCTTCATGTTCATCATCGGGCCACATCAGTGCCATGCTAAACGCTTGCAACCTACAAAGATCCCTACACTGAAATCACGGGTGGCTAAGAACCCTCCCCACCCGGCAGCACGGCCAAGCTCCGCCTCCTCCTGCCAATCGCCGTTGGCAAAGGACTTAGATAGGCTCCGCCCATCGTCAGCTGAGCTTCTAGTCTTCCCTTTGTCCCATAGAGCCTTAGGCAACAAGGTAAGTCTTATCAAGGAGGTAGTAGAATGTAGCCATAAAACCATGGTTGTTATTAGGTGATTTTTAAGGAAAATGTCAATACTTTTATCACATTGTACTTGTCAATGTACAGCTATAACAGTGTGTGTGTGTGTGTGTGTGTGTCTTTGTGTGTGTGTGTGTTTCTGTGTGTTTGTGTGACAGGACGGAAGGTCATGCAGCCCAGAGAAGCCCGCCTCTGTGCCACGGCCGGCCTCCATCTTGACTCGCCATGGGCGCCACGGTGGCCACGACCAAGAGGAGAGCTCCACCTCCATCACCAGCTCGGGATCCACTGCTCCACGCAGACCCACCTGTAAGACCCAGCTGCTCCTCACTTCTCCTCCTCCACCGTAGCTTCAGACTAACGTTAAACAGTCCTTGGGGAATACCGTTACGAGATCATCTTTCTGTCTGTCTGTCATCCTGTCTGTCTGTCTGTCTGTCTGTCTGTCTGTCTGTCTGTCTGTCTGTCTGTCTGTCTGTCTGTCTGTCTGTCTG
>JAOPJL010000089.1:9407413-9427293 GCA_027123545.1 Trisopterus esmarkii | reverse complement strand
GCCGCCACCCAGCGTCCCCCCCTCCCCCCCCACCACTCACCCCTCCTCTTAGAGGTGTTTGGTTCAGGTCAGCAATTGTGATGCCGTCATTTCGCCTCACCCTGCATCACACGGAGGGTCCAGGCAGGTTCGACGCATTTGGACCATGGACCAGGGAAGTAAATAGACCAATAAAGAGACTTTCTTTTTAACTCAACTGTCTGGTGACTGCTGTGGATCACTATTCCGTGGTCATGTTTAAAGCATATCATTGGTTATTGATGCTTTATTTGATTCTCTTATTTATACTGAATATCAGAATCATACTTCTTTCCAAAGAATATATCCTGCACTACGCATGTATGCATCACTGACACTACATGCCTGCAGCCGGTGGATATAAGACTTGTCCAAGACCCAAAGGAGCCGAGTCAAAGCATTATATTTAAATAAAATAAAATTGGTAGATTACAAGATTTATCTATACGCATGACAGCGTAGGATATCAAAATAGGCACATCAAAATAAGATTGGACTCTTTGGTGTACCTTTTTTATTATTGACATTCTGATTAGAATGTCAGTTTGGCCGATTGCCAGCAGCATCTCATCAGAGCCGATC
Source organism: Trisopterus esmarkii (assembly GCA_027123545.1). Lineage (NCBI taxonomy): Eukaryota > Metazoa > Chordata > Actinopteri > Gadiformes > Gadidae > Trisopterus > Trisopterus esmarkii. The sequence goes on along the minus strand of JAOPJL010000089.1, from coordinate 9,426,693 downwards.
TGAATCAAAACCCCCTGCTACTCTTTCAATTCACCACTGGCTTGTGTCAAAGTCACAATGGCTAATGGATTGCTCCTACTAATAAATAACATTATTGATCAACGCAAGATGAAGCGAGAGCATGTTCGAGACCTTCTCTGCACTACAATAGAGAGCCCATCAGCCTCCGGGGATTAAAGAGAGCACGTTCAAACCACGGCTCATTTCATGTCCCCCGCCGCATCTTGGACCATCACAGCCACTTAGATCATGCTAACACGCCCTTCAATAGACATGATCCCAGAGGGAAGAAAATACTAAATCCCATAGAGGGGGACCTGGGTTTATTCTCCTTTTCTTTAAGCGCATTTTACATTCGGATAACTGTCTTCTTCTGCTCTGCATCAGCTTAACTGTCTTGTGATAAATAACGTCTGAAGCAAAGCGTTGAAAGTTACTTTAGATTTTAATATAAATAAATGTGTTTTTTTTGTTTTACATCCCATTACTGTGCAGGCTTAAAGGCATTGGGCCTTACCACAGGCCCACAGATCCCCTTTGATTGTTCTCTTTTGCAGCATATCATTCTCACCAACAGTCCCCATGGTCCATTTAAAGACCAAGAATGTAGGACTTATCTCTGTCAGATTGAGGATGTTTTGGAATCATCTTCATGGCTAAGACCAAAACCTGTGGGCTGGTACAAAGAATAAACACACATGCCAAACAATTAGGTTCATTGATGGACATCAATGTACCAACAATGTCAACAACTACAACAGCAGAATCCTACCTCCATCCTACACATGGAACTTTATATACGTAGCTTGAGAAACAATCTTGCAGGTTTTTCCCATTGGAGAAGTGTCAGCTAAACCCTTTCCAGACCTCTTATATAGACAGGAGAATATAGATGCAATATACTTCTACAACAATATACAGAACCCCTCATCCCCTATTCCCTTCTGACAAAAATATGATTCAAACTTTTATTAATTTATTTTGGGTCAGGGAGAGGCCAGGTGCGGACAGAATTCGAGCAACCAACATGGGAGGAGCAGAGTGTCATTTTCTAGTATGAGAATGAATGGGGAACATGCAATTTGCATCCCAGCACCCAAACACACTACGTCTTAGCAATGTAATTTAATGGTGAACGGTAGTTTATGGGAAACCCACTGGAATCTTCAGCACTTTGAGTTTCAATCTTCTTTTTGCTAGTGTAAATTAAACCATGCGATATGTGGTATATTTGACCTCAAAAAGCATGTAATACTGTGGAGATTGTACTTTTGTACCATCAAACTTAGGACACTTAGGACTGTGTGAAACTTTTACATTATTGCACTCAAACAGTAAGGCTGCAATGACTTCAAATCAGTTTAGAAAAAAGGGACACATTCAATACAGTGTATTGAAATGTATAGCTTGCTTATCTTTAAAGGTGCCATGACATGCCAGGTGTGGTGTGATTAGCCGTTACAAGGCGTTTTGGAAATATGTCCCTTATGACATCACAGGTGGGCGTGTCCACCTAGAAAATTAGCTGGGTAGATCAGTCTACCAGCCTACCCAGTTGAATGTAGCAAACGTTGCTCATCTGTCCGTCACACATCTAGGTGGACATGCCTACCTGTGATGTCATAAGAAGCAGATTTCCAATACAGCTTGTAACGGCTAATCACACCACACCTGGTGGCATGTCATGGCACCTTTAAAATGGACATATACTAAAAGCTTCTAAATAAGGAGATTTTCATAGTCACTACTTTTCTGTATTACTTAAATGTAACGTTTAAGATATGGATGCTCTCCATATGCGCTGAAATAATATGTTATTGGCATAAGGCATTACGGGTTGCAAAGTTCATGCATTCATCTTCCAATCTTAAAAAATGCTTTACAATTATGCAGACGGACATTAGGAAATCATGCATCTGGGACGTAATGCATGATGATATGGGAACATACCGGTAAATGTACTTCATATATTTACTACTATACTTAAAACATATTGCATCATACTTGGGGCAAAGTCTCACCAGAAATCATTGGATCGATCATATGGCAATCATTTGATCAATTTCCAGTTTAACTGGCTACCCAAGTTTAGTTTTTTTTGTATTCTACTGTATACTATCTAAGCGTCCTGTTTAAATAGTAATACTTAATCAGGTAAAATCAGATTAAAGGGCCCAAACTGAAATTCCTCATGTTGTTTTAGGGTTAATAATTGCATTTGGGGGTACTACTAGAATAGGGTTACATGCCTTCATGTTAAAAATACCCCTTATTATTCCCACACTGTATATTTCTGGGAGGCCAGGAGGCACGACTTCTACACTACACCCGGCCCACTGCACAGTCTGACGTCACACTATTACAGAAGGAAAGTTTGAGTGCAAACAAGCTGTTGCACCTACTTATTGAGGAGCGTTCTCTATGAGTGTGAATACGGACTTCGATTTTTCGAGCTGAGCAGAAGTAAAACATGCATACATACGTCGTATAACAGTCTAAACAAAGGGAAAAGTCGAAAAAGCATGATATCACCCCTTTAAACCATTTACATCAAGATCCTTGACCAGCCAAGCAGCCAATCACAATGATAGGGTTAGGGCTAGTCCCAAGTCATCATCCTTGTCTGAGACGTATCCTTGGTTGTGATATTTGAGAATATTTGAGTTATATTTATAATAGTTGAAGCCTATGAGCCTTCCACTGCAATACACACCGCTGTACATCCAGGATGACCAATATCATACCCTTTTGTTATGGGCGACAACACACCTATCCACAAAGGATTAACTCTGTCCTTCGCCCAACCTTGTGATGGGAATAGAGAGAAGCTGCAGAAAAAATAAAAAACATTTGAATCGACAGACCCACAGGCTGTCGATTCAAATGTTGGGGGCTGTTATGACACTGAATTACAAGCCAGACAATAGACTGTTTCCTCATATATTTTGACAAAAACACAGATGGATAACGGTTATAACAGTTATGTCGTATCACTCTGGCTTCCTTCAGATATCTACCATCTACCATGGTAGATGGAAACAGAAGGAACACACACAAGTTGGTATCAACGATGCAGCCTGCAGAATGAACCAGGAGGACTTATGGCATGTTTGAAGATGATTCTAAATTGATGTACTAGAAGGGTTTACTAGGGTGTACTAGAAGAACATATATCTGTAAAAAGGCAACATTGACAAAATACCAAAAATGTTGACACAATTATTTGTTGATTCTTTCTTCTTTTGAGTCACATTATACAGCAGTCACATTAAAAAGCAAAGGACACAGAAAATGGGGCATAGCTAGGACGTCATTATTGCTTTATTACAAAGTTTTGGATGTTTACTCAAAGCAACACTCACCTTTTTTTCCTCAACCATTTTTCCTCAAATTCACAAATTTGTGTGAAGTCATCAACCGTTCAACAAAACCTAAAATGGAAGAGCCCAGACTATCAATTCCCATCCTGATCCTGTATTACTTATAGTTCTTCTGGGGGAAAAGGTGTACTCTGTGTCTCATAACACAAAGAGGAAAGGGAACGAAGATGAAACGATGCACTTCGATAGGTCTGCGTGTCCAAGGAGATGGAGAGAGGAAATTAATATTTCATGGACTGCAGAATCCCAAGAGAGTGCTTAGCACTTTAAGTGCAACCCAAAGACCTCAAACCTTTTAGATGTCAGATAGTTGTATTTGTCCTTTAACAGAGTTCCGGGCCACTTTTTTCCCTTATTAATAATTGATCATGTTCAATATTGTATAGTGGCACGGGAACCATGATCAGAGTAAGGTATGTATGACAGAAAAGCTCCTGAAATATTTTGATATTAAATAAGCGGCATATAATTAAGTATTCTTAAGTCTTGAGCCACATCCCTCAGCACAAAATACACACCAACCAAAACACAGCACTTGTGCAACCATAGGGGAGAATACTTATCACTCCATGAAAGAAACCCTTTTATGAGGTGAACCGTTATTGACTATCCCTTTCCTCCTTCCTGTGCCCAAGTCTTAGCTTTAACTCTCTAACTCTACCCTCTACATTGCCCACTGCTACAGGATACACACAGATGTGCTTGTAGACAAATAAACCTGAAAACGCACAGACAGACATACAGCAGTGGAGCACACACACACACATACACATGTTCTCTTTAATAAATAATACGAGAATGCATTCTAACACATCCGGTATGTATTGAGGTATACGTTTCACTGCATCTAAGTGGCGGAGGAAGAGGAATCTAAGGTTGTGCTCCATGCATACTTTATTGGTCTCGCTGACATGTCCTTTGACAGGTGTTAATATCCACATTACATAAAATAACATCCACATAAGAAGCCGAGAGGTTGAAATGCTTCAACAGTGTAGACTAAACCACTCCATGATTTGAATGATTCCTGCATCTGGATACACTTTGATTAGACTGAATTATTATATACTTCTTATATACTATATACTTTATTTAATCATACAATGTAAAAACACACACAAGGTTGGCTGTTATGTCGCATTTCTCATGGTACAATGAGGTATTTATTTTAATCTTCTTTTAAACAGATTATTCTCGTATTTTACACCATTCTATGGAGTTTTTACCTGTGCCAGGTCCAGGTAGCCCTTTGTAGAGAGAGAAAAATAGACGAGAGATGAGCCGTGCGATGCCCATGCGGGTTCAGATGATTATAATGGCCGTGCCTTGTTGTGGGCTCTCTACATCCGTGTCCCGTGTATCTCGGCCGTTACATGAAGATGTTTAATATTCATGCACTTATTTCATAGACTACAAAGGTCCTCAGATAATAGACAACAAAACATTTCGCCTATTTGCATGCAAGGCTTATGTTGTATGTCTTCTTCTATGCTATGCTGAATGCCATCTCTGGGGCCTCATCAGAGCATATTCATAGAATCTGATAACTGATAACTATATATATGCGTTTCTTTTTTTTCCTAGACAAGACAAGAGAGGTGGATGCAGATAATTGTACAGTTCACATTAATTCATTAATTTGTGATTTCCACTTGGTTGTCATAGATGCTATCCTTTCCTACCCTTACTTGGAGGCTGTATATATAAATCTCTCATATCTGAAACTATCATAAGAGGTAAAACAATTCAAAAACGGTTGCCCCATATTCATATTTTACAATCATAACAAATCTGGAATTGGGTTTCTTCGGCTTTACCCAAAACAACACACAACACAGAGGATTCAATTTATTATACAACTACCCCTAGACTCTTGTCAATCAATTCAAGTTTGTATGTAGGGTACCAGTTGTCAGAGAATGTGTGATGTCCTTGGCATTAGATTGTGATGGATGATACCGCCCTGTGAGACAGTTAATATGTGTGCCTTGGCCTATATAAATCTTGGAAGGTGTAGGTGCATGCATTGAGGGGGAAAGTAATATTTACCCAGACAAAAGTACAGAGAGCACACTTCTCGCACTTGCAACAATCTATCAAAAATATCCATTTGGCTACCTATTTAGGTCATCCGTGCCCATGGTAATAGTGTTGTTTTATTTTGTCATTGACTCCTTTTATACAGTGGGGGAAGGTGTATCCGTCAAGTTTAATGCTTTTGCAAGTTTTAATTTTGGTCAGTTCATTTCATTGTCATGCCCCATTCATTAACACTCATTGGTATGCACTTTGCTCAGCTCTTCTACTTGCAATTCCCATGCCACTTAATCCATCCATCTATTCATCCTGCCATTCATCCCTTCATGTAATCGACCCCCGGATTGGTAAGTAATTGCACATGTCCAAGTGGCAGCTGACAAGACCCGTTTGGCAGATGTGATCAGGAAACATGCACACAATGGGCAGAATCGAACAGATTGAGGCCTTTTCACAGCCACAGATGGAGAGCCATCTGAGAATAAGGCACATTATACAGCAGAATCTATGGATGAAGAAGGTCCTTTGAATTTCAAACCATGTGAAAGCAAGTAACCCAATTTTTTTTGATTTTTGTGTCCAAAATGTGAAAATGTATTGTATGATCAGAACATTTACAAAACTATAGCAAAGGCTTAATAGTATAAGAGCACATCAAGCTTCACATCTACACTATATATTATAATCCTTCACACACATAATAGGATAAATGTTTTACCAAACCCTGCTGGAATGGTACTCTGAGCAGAAATGTAGGTTCTATGTTTTTTTTAAGTCAGTGGCATTTAATATGTTTTTAATAGATTTCCACAGGGATCCCAAATACAAAACGCTTTTGACTTCTATGCAACATTTCCATCACATTTGAGTTTTCTTCCGAAGCTTGTTTACTCGGTAATTTATGGATGCACGGCCTACTTTGTGCCTGATTCACAGCAGGTTGATCAAAGACGTGATGAAATCATCCCTAAACCCATTTCCTAACCAGCTCTGATTATGACCCCATTTACACATTTCATGAACATGTTATCTGCATCAGATGTATTTACTGGATGAGGAAGCGTGAACAGCTTTCAAGGTGTTAATGCTCACATAAGGTTTCAGAGCACAGGAGATCAGTCAGAACATTGACAGGTGGCCTCCAATTGTGTGTTTTCATTTCTGCATATTACAAGCAAGAAATCAGATCCTTTTTCGGAGGACGATTAAGATCTGCTCTTCTCTCCCCCCAAGAAAAGACGGACTGATTAATGGTCCCTATATCGATATATATTTCCATATAACAGACATAGAGCGAAAGAGAGAATTAGCAAGAGAGAAATAGGCCAACTTAATCCTCCAGTAGACACAGAACAGCTCAGCAGCAGTCGTGTATATCACTCTGTCTACACGATGCCGGGAACTGTTCTGTGATATCAGCTGAGTGCAAGCTTACCAAACAGCAGCCCCTAATGCCTGGAAACCTTGTTGAAGCTAATGGGATGCTTTTATGCGTGTCTGTGTACCTTACGTATCGGCTAGAAATTAGTCCTGTTTTCACCCTGGAAATGACTGCTAATTCCCCAGAGCAATCAAATGAGTGGTTTGCCTCTGATGAGATCATTTGGTTATTTTTGGCATACGGTATACTCAAGTGTGATAAATTATTAGCTACTTGTCAATCTATTGATATGCATTGCGGACTAGCTCGGACTAAATTGGCCGCAGTTCTTTGAGAATGGGCTAACCTTTACTCCTAAAGAAGGTAGGACTGAATGAATGAGCTGACACTTTCTCAGCCAGTATACCAGTATACCAGCCAGTTAAATTTTGTTAAAAGGATTTTTCATTGAAAAAATTATGATTGCATGTCAAATAGGGGCACTAGCCCTGTAAGTACAACAAAGGTCATCAATTCCCATCCGCCGCCTTCTCTTAATTTTGTTTATGGTAGTTTAGATTAGTGGATAGCTTGAGGTTTGTAGAGGGGCACTTCACCAATTCACCTTGCAAAATGAGCTATTCACTAGCACTAACTCTGAGCCGCTGTTCCAAATTAACCCCTAAAAGCAAAATGTATTAAAAAAAAAGCCAATGCTTTGAATGAGAACAATGATCGAATCATAATGCACTGCAAAGTAGCATCAAAAAGCAAGAGCATGGAATTTAGAAATACTATACTTATGCTATAGAGGAGTCTGCTGTTCCTTCACTTTTGTAAAGGCACTGGATTGCAAGCCGTTTTGTTACATGGATCACTATTTAGTATGGTAGTTGGTAACCTAAGGGTACAATCAATCAGGCTTCATGATCAAGCTTACTGTCAGCTTACCCCAGCAATGCTGCATGTCTGACAACAAAAATATCCTGCACGCACATTCATCTATTACTCCAGTATAGTAGTCAACACAATTCGTTCATGGTGCCCTAGGAGGAAAATTAATATATACTTCACAAACGTTTCAAATGTATTGGTTTGAGGTATATTTCATTTCCCCTCCCCACAGAAGCAAAACTTATTTCAATTAAGTTTTCAACTTTTGAGCGCCTTTTAAGGCCTTAGATTGACGTGTTTAATTTATTACCATTTAATACTTTGTCACCTCCGCAGTGGGTGTGACAAAGGGGAGTATCCTGCTCCCTCCTCTGACATACTGTAAGGTTTAAACCACTCTTTTCGACTACAATATAATTGCCATGCCTGGTCGGTTCAGAGCCCTTACCATATGGTCTTTAAGTTTCAAGTATGCAAGAAGTAAGATTCTTAATAATAACCTCATGAATCAACTATTTAATGTATATTCGCTGGTGCTTAAGATTCTTTCAGGTGTCTTTTAATATACAAAACCCATTTTCCAACCAACTCTGTAAACGACCCCAACAACACATTTCATTAACATGCGGGGCAGTGGGACTCCTTGGAACCGCACTGGCAGATGAAGGCCGACCTGGGGAATCAGCTCAGATTCCCTGAACACATCGTGGAAACCACCCTGAGCCCAGACATAGTTCTGTTCTCAGATTCGATGAATCAGGTGGATTACTACTACTGGTGTTGACAGTTCCCTCGGAGGAGCGCATGAAAGAAGCCAATGAGAGGAAGCGTGCCAAGTACTGTAACTTAGTGGAGGAGTGCCGGAGACGACGCTGGCGTGCCCGGTGTGTGCCAATGGAGGTGGGCTATAGAGGCTTTGCAGCGTGATCTCTCTGCAAAGCATACAGCCTGCATGGAATCATAGGTGCACACCAGAGAAAGGCCATCAAGACCACCATAGAGGCAGCTGAGAAGCCCTCTAGTTGGCTGTGGATCAAAGGGGGTGATCCGTGGGTACATGCCACTTAGATACAAACCAGGACTTCATCAATCCCGGCTGGGTTGCCTGGGTGAGAGTGTATGATGTTGAAAGACCCGAAACAACCAGGTTCCATCACTGATGATGTATCTTAGTGCATCAATAGATGTATATTAAACTACCATTAACATGTCATCTGTAGGCCTATCAAATGTGTACTGGATAAGGTCTCAACACCCACATAAAATATGTCAACACAGCAAATTATCGATCATCAATCAATAATTGTGGATCAAAAATATTAACTTATTTTAGGAAAAACCCAAATGCATTAACCTGTCTACTCTAAAATAATTGCATATAATAGCCTAATCAACTAATACATTGTACTAATAATGGAAGGTATCTGATCTTGCAGTGGTAGGACCTCTACATGGCTTGGCACATCAATGGCCAGAAAAAATTGCAGGCAGTCAGGGTCTACACTTACCTCAAAGAAGTCTGTGGCCCGCCTGCTTGTGTGTTGATTGATGTGATGGTGCAAATATATCGGCCTCACATTTAGCTCTCAAAAGCATTGTGCAACATTTTACACAAAAATTTAGCGGATGAAAATGTCGAAAAGACTACTGCATCAAACTTCTCAGTTGCTGGACTAAATAGTGTAACTAATGTGATAGCGTAGGCTGTTCATTGAAAAGCCCTTATCGCTAAGGCAATGGGAATGCTAATTAGGTACGGCGGCCATTAGGTGAGACGGGAAGATTGTCACAAAAGCATATTAGTTGAAGGAGCTTTGGAATGAGACAAGAAATTTACATTAGCTAGTGTGCTGTAGCAGTACACTATGAAGATGTTTTTTGGTCTTAATTGTGAGAAATCTTAATAAACAAGAAGGTACACAATTTTACAGATGTTACTCATTTATATGTGAAAGTTAAGCAACCTCGTACTACCTTCATTTGGAGAAGTATTTGATTTTCTATGCATGAACAGAGTAATGTAATAATTGGTAGGCCTATTTCAGAAATCTTGAAATGTATCTGGTTAAGAATGCCATGGTATAATTATACAGTAGATCGTGTTCTCTATGCCTGGCACCCAAATATAAAGCCCTATCCTTCATTGGGTGCTTTTATCTTTTTCTTCAAAGTGATTTTATGCCTTACAGCTTAAAACACTTTTTTTTCTCTCATCTTTACTGTGGTATTGAGTGTGACGTTGGATGTTGGACAACTTCAGAGGCAGTGTTGCGTGTAACATAACTTTTTTTTAGGGCTGACACATATATGGGTGAAGAAGCAGAAAACGGTTTCAGTGACAATTTGTTTTCTCTCAACATCCCTGAGAGAAATGTTAAAGTGCTCATAAGTGTCTCCCTAAATAATTTACTGGCTTGGAGGCCTATTTCATTTTAATGGTTTTATCAGCATTGGATGAGCCAATAGGTTTTTTTATGACATTTTCTTTCCATACAATCACAGTGCCGTGCTATTTACTATGACTATACTATTGCTATAAGGGAGAGTCCTAGTTGTTTGGATATTGCTCTCTCCTTAGCCAAACAATCCTCATTACCTGGATGAGTGAACCGCTTTCACAACAGAGCATACCTTTGTTTTCTATAATTTATACAGTAAATAGGAAATAATATAATGTTGGTTTAATATCCCATCAATAATTGAAAATTTTTAATTCCTCACAACTGACATTGCAGTACTTTAATCAAATGTTCAAGAGTTATTTGGGTGGGAGAATTAATCAAATCTTTAAAAAAGCTCTGGAATTCTAATCCTTTTTTTGTCTGACGAGAAAAGCCTGATTGTGTTTGTGTGTGTCAAAAAAAAGGAGGAGGAGAAGGAGAACTAAGGTCAATCATTCAGCACAATTACAATTTTAACACACAAACACAACACACTTACACAGTGTGAGACCCCTCAAGAGTACACTGCAAACAGTTGCGATGGCTCCACTGTGCTGCAACAAAGCCACATAACACACAGATGGTGGGTTAGCAAAATATTCTGCCTGGTGCACTGACCAGAAGCTCCAAACTGTAGAACACTGGACAAAAGCTTCTGACAAGATCATGGTATTCCTTCAACATTTGACTAATTTTTAAACAAACTTATGAGGCGGAACACACGGTTGCACATTCTTTAGACGATAGGGAGGTCAAATTTAAAGACAAGGAACATAAAATAACCCCCTGCAAAGAGGATGCTGTATCTCAGGTTAACAAGGCATGGGTAATTGCCTTTTGTGTACACCACTTTAACATCACTGCCTCTGCTTGATGTGCTCGTGCTGAAATGGTTTCTGGAACGTCTCCTACTGCCATATATATGTATATATATATATATATATACACACACGCACACACACACATGATAGATCATGCATAGGCCTTAATTTATTTGTTTGAAGTCCTCACCCATGGAGATCGTCCATGTGAATGTATGTATAATACTTTTCAATTAAATCAATATCATTCATTGTGTGCAATACATGCGCTTAGTGATTCGATAATATGACTTAGGACTTGGGTACAAAAATCGAACATACATAAAAAAAATTAAATTAATCTTAACTAGATGATATCTTAATTCAAAAAAATAATGCAAAAAGCCCAATTTGTATGATATTGTTGACTAGAACTGTAATAACAAATGTGTAGCGTGCCCATTGGAGAGAGGCAGCCTGAGCTGAGATTAAGTCTAGACACTGCCAGATCAAGATAGGAGAATGTTCACAACAGTGTGTGGGCTGGACGGCATGTCTGAGGTTTCCTCTACACGGAATCCAAAATACGGATGAATCAATAGCAAAATTAGAGATCAAGGGAAAGTGTGTCTCTGGCAGATGCTGCGTAAGCCAGCGGAAGGATCACCTCAGTGTTTGCCCTGTAATTGTACAGGCCTGGCCGACCCACCAGCCCTGTTCAATTACAATGAAGCCAAATTATTTTATTAAAACAAAAAACAAAAAATAACGCAGGGTTATCTTAATGCGATGCGTCATGGCTCAGAGTCCCTTTAAATTACTGTGGCGCGAGACCTCAAGAGAGAAAACTGTAGCACGTCATACTATCTAACTGATGAACAATAATGTCCACACGCACGTTGAAAACTATTTACAGTACATCAGCCGCGATGCAAATATGCAGCATATTCCTATAATAATCATGCCGGTGAAAAGACAGATTTAATACTACCTATATAGCCTAGTGAAGACGAGCTAATACTGTGCCCTTATACCAAAACATCCCATGTATTTAGAGAATTCAATTATACTGGAGTTTTACTTTTTAATCCAAGTGTTAAATAGTGTAGCGAATGGCTGTTCGCGGATGAGGGGGATTATCATAAGTGGGTGTGTCATGGAGACGTTAGTTTCCGTGTTTAAGAACTAAAATAGGCTATCGGCCTTTTCATAGAAAGTAAGTATCCAAAACAAAACTGTTGCGATACAGCTGCACACCTTAATGTTATCAAAAGCAACCAATATTCATGTACCGATGTGCAATTAAAATTAGCTTGTAGTGCTGACCGTCAATACGTTATCGCTTACAACAGTAAGCGATAACTTTAGGTTTACGATTGTAGTTTACCACTATGGATGCAGTAAGAACACTGTGTTGAGAAACATAAATGGGCTGTTACCTCCGCCATGTCCTACAACTTTTACAACGTTCATGGTGACTATAACAAAGATACCCGAATGTGATTGGTTAAACGGATATATTCACTGGTGGGAGCCTTAGAAAACAGAGATCACGGTGTATATGTATGCTGACAGCCTGGTGCTGCCATCTGAGCGAAGACGACCGGCCCAATATGCCATCCCGCGCGCCTCATCCACTAAGGGTTTTCTCGTTGCGTACCACCAGGCCTGAAAATAAATACTCGGGGAAACAATGCATCTACAACCCTAGAGAGCTAAAGGAATCCAATTACGTTGCTTAACAAGCTGACCTTCGCACATATAATGTTGTGGTGTCCTGCGGCCTGGTTTCTAGGAGTGAGGGCGCTCCAGGGGCCTCCACAAACCCCTAAATATGGTCACTCTGAAGTAATAAGGGGGCCGGTAATCAACTCTGGGTGCGCCAGAGGGAACAGAGTGATTAAAGCCAATGTCTGGCGACATGTTGTTCACCCAAACACTCTTATTCACAGTGAGTCGGGGGTGAAAGCTTTCTTATTCAGTGCCCCCCTCCCTATGCAATCCCCACCTGCTCCTGTCTCTGTTATGTATTGCTGTGTCTTCTCTTGTTAAATAAAGTCTGTTGGATTAAAGGGCTTGTAAACTAATTGGAATATGTTTGCATGCTCGTGAAACACTTGCATTTGAAAGTTACATTTTTTGGGGGGGGGGGGAATTATGCATGTGTTTTTATATTTACGCAAAAGGTAAACTTTCTGAATGATCCTGTAAAACAAAAAAAATAATGCTCCAAAAAAAAAATCATTGATCCTTTGGATCAAAGAAAAAGTTGAATTCAGCCATTTGTGATCCACAACATTGTTGCTGTATCAGTTTGCTCGTTGGCTCCAAGCTGGCGGACTACGAGGAGAATATGAATGAAGAGGGGTCTCTGAATGTTTGGCCTAAAGCGGCGATACATTTCAAAGTGTCCCACATAGAATGCAAAGTAAGCATAATCTACTACTATCGTTCAGTTGTTCTTAGTACTGCCTCTCCAGCTTAGTCTGCAATGGCAAATTAACATTGTTGAGTAATTCACACCAGTGGAAAAAAGGCCAAACATATCAGCACATAATGGCTTACTACTCCCTTCAGCATCACAGTGGGAGGCTGTGCCAACAGCCCTCTCTGGACAAACAACATGGATTATTAAGCATTTGCGGGTGATGAGTCGCGGAAAGGCCTGACAAATCTCCCCCTTTTAAACACTGACCGAGTTTCAGAAGGCCCTAATAGAAATAAGTGAGTACGGTCCATAGCAAGTTTGCCTCTAAGAGCTGGGGCACACAGTGCCATTGGAATATAATACATAATCTTTAAGTGTAATAAAATGTACTGTGAGGCTGCTTCTTTATGTTATTGGGTTTACATTCCAGAACCCAATATACCGAGCACCACACTGGTTATGTCGGGGTGCAAGTCCAAGGCTGATTCAGTCGATTTGTTTATTTGTTTAGATACAAATACCTCACCTTGGATCCCAAAATATAAAAAGATACAAAATTACCTTATTTGACTTGTATTTTCTTTCTAGATGTTCTATTCACTGGATAGCATCCCCTTGTTAGATTTTTGTTTTACTGCTTCAAAACCACCTCCTTTCGCTTTGCGCCATACAATGGACACCATGGATTCGACAGCCCGTAATCCACTGGCGGATGTTTAATTACACAATGATTTCTCGCTGCTTGGATGGTTCATTTAGCAAAGGATTCAGAAATATTTGGCAAGAGAGAGCGTAAAATGTATCCTGAGGAACACTCCGACTATGCTCAGACTATACTATTCAGACAGACACGTTGACACCAGTCTAACTTGTACCCAGGTTCTTTACAAACTTAGGATTCCTCTGTCATCTCTGTATGTTTGGTGAAGAATGCCAAATGCCTTCTTTGAGCATTTGCTTTCTGCTGAGTCACAGCTTTGTGCACTAACCCTTGTGTGCTATTAATTCCATTTTGATCAGGAATAAAGATTGTCCTCAGTCAAGCAGAACGTAGGTGAACCGCACATCAATTAAAGACGAAGCAACGGAATGTTTCTTGCTGCATGAATAAATACACTATAAAGTGGGATCATCTATTGCATTTAAAGGGTAATGCTATTTAAATAGAACACTTAAAAAGTCTAAGAGTTTTATGATCAACTGGAGAGTTTAACGAGTGGTCATTTACACAGTAAATTCTTGTGACAAGGAAATGATAATCAATTTGGCAAAGGAGGTCACAATCAGCAATATACAGAGAAAACACATAAAAATATAGTTTGTGTCAGTGCAGGGTCGTGATGTCCTGGAGGAAGAATTGATGTGTTAAGAATAAATTTTGTAACATTGCAACAGCATAAACCAGTGCAATAGGTGCTTTGACTCAGTCACTCAGGTACTCGGGTGGTGTATACTCTGCTGTTTTCACCCCATTGCCTGGGCCCTATAAAATTTGTGTGCATTTGTGCAACTGTAGGTGATTGCAGACATTCTTGGGAATAGGCCACACACCCTTCTTGAGCTTCCTTAAGTTTGAGAGCAGTGTGTGTTCGATTTTGATAACTTTTGTGATGGTCATACTTCGACTCATGCTGGCCCTGGTTACCAAGCAATATATAAGTTACCTCAAGGAGTAATCAAACATTTGCTAACTACTGTAAACATGCATGATGAACATGAAAACATTAAGAAACATCATATCCAACCAATTTCCCCCTTGTGACCAATTACTAAAACCAGAGTGTTCCTGTTGAGATTCATGACATTTATCTATGAATAAAAAGGGCAGGGCCTGGAATTGCATTTAAACAGCAAGGTTGAAATTGATAGCCAGCCCTTTATTCTGATTAATCATACATGCTTGTAACAACGGCGTGGCTCTTGTGTTCCGAAACGATTAGGTGACAAAAAGCACCCGTTAATTTATGGCCAAGATTTTGCACATTTTAGTGTGAGATTTACGGCTAGATTCTAAAAGCTGACAATGGGGCCGCAAAACGGAGCTGGAGGTGATCAGCAGGGAGACATGAGTAAGAGCTGTACTCATCTCACTTTCATCACTGTGGCACCAGTGGATGCAGAGATGCCACTAGAGTAATAACAGCTGTCTCTAGGGTAAAATAAATGAATAAACTAAATACTTGGCCATTCATTTAAAACAACCCTCGAGGTAGTTTGTGTTCATTTCTCAATCTGCTGTATTTTTATTGTACATTGCTAACTTTAGGTGTTTTGTGGGAGAAAATCGTGGTTTGGTTTTGCACTGACGCTAAAGTGGAACAAATTATTCTCTGTTGGGCCACACTGGTTCACTTGAAACATTGGTTATTTATTCATTTTTAAAGCGCCCCAAGACTGTTGATCATTCAGGATTTCTTTAATATATAAATAACTCATATATAACAGTGAGGTTTTCTTTGCTGCAGCCTAGCCTGTTGATCTATATACCGAGTCAGCCTGATATGGCGAGAACTTCAAATGCTGATACTAACAGAAGTAAGCAGCATCTGTTCAACATTGTCACTAATAACCATCATGAATCATCCCTGTCTTTGTGACAGGGTGGAGTAATCCTATATGCATATGTCAACGGAATGTGTTTATAATCAAGGCTCATTAGCTTTGTTTACCTACTATTTAACTCCAAATCACAATTACAACATTAAAACAAATGATTGTGGTAACTATCGTTGGCAATTAAACAACCCTTTACTCTTGAGTATCTATGTGAGAGATCCCCTTTGGTAACTGCTGTGTCAGAAAAGGAAAGGACAGCTTGTTCTTAACCTCAGTATGTCCTTTTGACCACAGAAATGCAGATTTTGACCATTCTAGGACACTCAAGTGTTTGACCTTCTGGGACTGTGACCTACCCGTTGGTGCCAGCAGTAGTGGGCAAAGTCATATTATGGGTCATATAAAGACTCTTTGTATTCAGTTGAACCTTCTAAGCTAACAAAAAGCTTTAGATTCATTGTGCAACATTTGTTTTGCCAATATATTTGCGAAGGTTGCATGACTTTCAAAAATGTATGTTATTTAATTTTTGTTTGTTTATGATTTGCAAATCGGGTTTCTCATATATATATATATATATGAGAATATATATATATATATATACATTTTATTTTTATTTTTTTATGTCACATTATAAAATAATTCATATAGCAATCTCAGGACACCAGAAAATGCAATAAAACATGAACTCCACTGTGAACTCTATATGATTCTAGTCTGCGCACAGACATTGGCAGCTGTAAGTTTCAGATACAGAATCTCTGAACGGACAGTTTTATTTTTAACTCCTATCCTCGAGATGCACAAACAGGGATTCCAAGTCTTTGGCACCACGCCCGCAGATGGGATCTATCCACTAGGCCGATCTAAGACAAAGCTTGGCCTGTGCAAAAACAACAATGGTAGAACAGAGAGATACAAGACTGAAATTACAATGGGCTCTCATCTCATCTCAGGGTATTGTAAACTGTATGCAACATAATGAATACAGGGAAAGCCAACCAGAACACGAGCGGTTTCTGTATGAGCTAACCGACTGTAGCCCGAGCTCCTGAACTAGAACTGGCTATGAGATCATCAAAATAATATGTTTGATTAATAAAAGATAACAATTTTGTGTATCTTTTTTAATAAGCACGAAAGATGCAGCTTTGTAAACTTTCAAGGTCACATTTCATTCAAAAGGTTTTGATGTTTTGCACGAGGAACAGGGAGAGCATGAGAAGCATCACAGAAATATCCCTCCCTCCAATGGACCACAAATTTTCCATCAGAAAACAGCTTTCAGTGTTCTATAAATCTAAAGCTGGCAAAAAAAGAACATAACAATATTCCCATTGAACATTCTCAAGACAGATGTGTGGCTTGCACAATGTACCAAGACAATTCTCCAGTCTATACTTCTGCGCTTTAGGTAGCCATATTTTGAATAACCAGATCCAAGAATCCAGAAGTTCGAAGGTATTTCAACCAATCACGACACAGTGTTTATATAAATACCACAGGAATCATAAGCGAGGCAGGCTACTGTAATGTATTGCTTAAAACAGTTTGGGGATTGGTCGTAAAAAAACCTGGATACATTAGAAGCGGACAGCCACATAACATAAGATCTTTATGGTTTCCTTTATTGAAGCAGACAGTAGCGATCGACAGGGTGGATGGTGAGACAGAAAAAATAAAGCAGCTTGAATTTAAGTCAATTTTATGAACTGTGACGCCACTGAACAGCCCTGGTAGACGCCAGTATTTGTTGGCATCAGAGGCCATTGTATGAAAAACACTGTTTTGAAGGGTAGCTATCTCCAGGCCTGAGTTAGATTAACAATAAGCGCTTGGTGTGCTCTCCATAGTTTTCCTCCTGTCAACTCCATCAGACCCAGGAGCAGAAGAACAGACCTGCTTTTCTCAATTCTAAACACTCATAGTTTTCCCCAGGTGATCTCTGTCTGCTAGGAAACTATAGACAATTGTCTGTTGGGGATGAGAGCGTCTGCATCTTTCCATCTGACTCACACATTTGTTTGGCTACTAAAAGCATCACTTATATCACACCCTGGGTCTCTGGAGAAGAAAACAGCTTCCCATATATGGATAAGTTATTAGGCTGAAGACTAAACAAAGATTATCTGCATCGTAAGTGTTTGTGACCAATTCTCAATGATTTTTAGGTACAACCTGACTGTTGCATTAAGTACATGTTTCTTCAAAATAATTGTAGTGCCAAGCATTAACATTGTCTGTTTACACTGTTTGAGACCAGATTAACTGTTTGTCACAAGTTATATCACACAAATACAAGGCTAATAAAAACATTACCTCCTTGGTGGAGTTAACAATGCAAATACAATGCAAATACAATGCATGCAGGTAAAACAATGACTTGTGTTGAACAAGAACTACACAAGGTTTGACCTTACCCTATGGCAACAACCCAAATAACATAAGAGAATGTTGGACATTTTTAACAATTGTGAGGTCAGTCAGAGTGTTCAATTGTGTGTAAGTAAACTGTGACTGAGTGATCTCATCTGTCAAAGTTACGCATTCTTCAAAATATGAATGTTTATATTTCTGATTGTTTCAGCTTTGGGCTAACAGTCTATACTTACCCCTGACATTGTTGATGTATTTTATAGAGAGGCCCTTTGCATGGCAGGTAAGGATATCTTTAAGCTTTAAATAGAACGCTGAATAACATTGAATAACATAACACTGATAAAGTGCTTCCCTGCACTTGGGGGATTTTCAATTTCAGAGCAGCTGATTTCAATTTAGAGGAAGGATTTCAGTCAGTTGGACCACGTTCATGACAGACATCAAAAGCCATCATCTATTTCACCCTGAAAATGGGTACGATCGATCAGTGAATTCCCGAAGCATGCTATTTCATTGCTTTTCTTTTTATTGGTTGATGGCTAGACTCCAAGTCCTTTGCGCCTCTTCACCATGGGAAAGCTGGAGTTGAAGACTATACTACAGTTTTCATTTCTTGGGGAAAAAAATAACGATATGTGAATCTTTTTATTCTCAAAGAAAAATTAACTCTAGTTTACTATACACCTTAATGTAATTAAGTAATTAATAATTATTCTGAAAATATGGAAATGGAGTAAGAGCAGTATGCTCTTGGTATCTGAAACCAAGAATTCTGGCTTACTCTGAATGCTGATGTAACATATCTGGTGCACCTTGAACCAAGATCCTTGAAACAGCCTTCAGATTTCAGATTTAAATTCAATCCATGCATCAATTTAAAGAGCCCATGTAATTGTGCGGCACATACTTACTGGCACTTCATAATACTGCAAACTACAAGCTATACACATATTTTGTCACACACACACACACACACACACACACACACACACACACACACACACA